>PNEQ01066583.1:0-107030 GCA_003012365.1 Medauroidea extradentata | reverse complement strand
AGGCCTCATGGCACTTAGGTGCTATTCGTACCAAAAGACCCCAACAACCAATCCCAGCCAAGACCACGCCCCCCTAATGACCCTCTAGGCCAATCAGAGCCCTAGCACCACCAAGGGGAGGGGTCGGCCATGCTAAGCTTACGCAGGTTAGGCCGGTTTTGCTCCCAGTTGAGTCAGGATGCCCACCCGGTCCCTACTCACAGACCTGAAGGAAGGCTACTAAATTATATCATTGCACGTTAATGTATAACTTAATATTATGTAATGTATATGGCTTGGCCAATTTTTTTGTAACATAATGTACAGAAAATAAACTATACGGACGTTATAAAGTTAAAAAAAAATTTATTTGGGTATTTTTAATGCTCGTATGAGGTATTTGGTAAGCAAGCATGAATAGATCGTAGTTCCCCGTGTGGTCTGTGAGTCCCAATTGCTCAAAACTCAAAGTTCTGTCGCAGTTATCATAGCAAGTTATAGACAACATGTCTAGTTGTGTCTCCATCTTTGCATTGTTCCAATTTTGTCTAAAAAAAAATACGTATATTTGTACAAATGAGATGATATTTGCTAAGTTCGATTTTGTTATTTTTATCAACAATTGACCTAAAATTTAATAGTTAACCAAATATTTGATCCGAACAAAATTTTATGATTATATGTTTGTTCATGTAATTACGTTCAAACAATTGGTTGTCCATGTGCGTCGCAAGCTCATATATTGGGGGGGGGGGGAACTGAAATTTATTTAATTGTGAAACACCCATCCCAAAAGAAAGCGGAGGGGGGGGAGGGCATCCGGGGGACCTCCCCCGGGAAATTTTGGGGATCCAAGATGCAAAATGGGGTTATTTAAGAATATCTCATTCCTAAAATATGCTAATTATATAGCTGATTGAAATAGAGAATTTCTCTTTTAGAAAATTTTTCAAGTGAACAGATTTACCAAAAAAAAAGTTAACATAGGTACGTGTTGGAGCTCTATACACGCCACAAAATAATGAATTTAAATACCAGGAGAAACCTGAATGTTAAACTTACAAGTTGCAGCAACAGCTCAATGTAAAAAATTAATTTAAAAATACTTGTATTCACTGTCATTATAGTATCTTGCCTGAACACCCTAGTTTATTTTTAAAATATATTTTTTCGAAACCTGCCAAATCTTGAGAAAAAATTCACCGAATTTGAGCAGATAAACATTTGTAAAGAATATCTTTAAAGTTTGTCAATCTTTACTACATTTGGCGTTGGCATGGTACAGAAACTGTCCGCAATGAAATAATTACGTAATGGAGGAAACCATTCAAAGCTGTAGAAATATTTTCTTGCAGATATTTAAACTGAAAATTGTAAAATTTTACACTTTTTAATTATTTAAAAATCTCTGATTAAGTTCAACACAACATAAGCTTCGCAACAGATAGCCTACACTTAGTTTTAAAAAATAATATTAAGCTATGCATCTACAGATCTTTAATAATAACAATAATAACACACACAAATAAAAAAATGTTTTTTTTGTTGGGCGTAATCTTTTTCGAATAATATAGTCTATTCTTGGTAAAGTACCTCTACAGTAATTTCGCCACTGTACACATAGTATTACATTACAACACAAAATTACTAACCTAATTCTCCACTAACTTTAACGGAAGCAGATAATCGAGCATTCGTGTGTGAAATGTTACACAAAGTTTAATTCAAAAGTGTTTATTTTATCACGAATGGACTATATACGCCAACATGTGCAGCAAATTGGTTTTACCTATAGTCTTTAAGTCATTACAGCACAGGATTGTTGATGAGGTTATGGACAAATAAAAATATATCAGCGAACACAGAATTAGTATGTTTCATACTACGACGAAACTCAATATAGAGGCTGTTATTTAGCTTATGTTAAAAACTTTCGGAGATTATCCTTTATCAAAAATTACGAATAGGCTAGTTACCCTATGAAATGTTTGCCTATAACGCAATTCGTAAGGGAGACATTCACCCTTGAAAAAGGAATTTTAAAATTTTATTTGGCAAATTTTCGGAAAAAACGTGGTGTTAACTTTCAATTCTGTGCACATTGATAAGTGTTATAGAGATCTTCGACCAAATTCCGAAACTGCTTTTTAAAACTCCCTTCATGAAAATAATAGGTGTGGTCACCCTCTTAATGACTAGAACTTTAGTGGCGTTGGGTTTTGTGAACAATTCATGTTGCTTTTCTGAGCAGTAAATCCTAAGCAACACAAAAGGTCTTAGTTTTATAAGTCACTAGAATGTACAATATGCTATAAAATGCATTCTAGTGTGTCTGTGCCAACAATACAATACCTGGCATGTAGGCAAAATCTGCTACACCCGCAATATAATTGCACACAGCAAGCTTGTAAATGCATTTTGCACTGAAAAACACATCCTGTGCTACAGTTCTTTAGAAACATGTCATATATTTTTAAAAAATCAACAAACTTAGTTTTAATCAACTCCATACACTGTAATGCCTATCACACACCATCACTGGTATGTTTCATGTGCGAATTTATCTGCCACATATATTCGTGTGCAAACAATGCTACTGCAGAATCTGATTATATTTAAGATTTATTTCTTGTAATCGGTGAATGCTAACGATTTTCAAAAATAGGACCTTTTATGTTCCTTGGTATGTATTTCTCAGAAAATTAACATGAAATACTTGGCACAGAAGTTCCTCTCAATGAGAGGGTGTTATTTTCATGAAGGGGAAAGTTCTAAAGAGCGGCTTTTTGATGCGTTGAAGATCTCAATAACACAAAACATTGTGTACATAATTGAAATTTAACTCATCGTCGTTTCCAATATTGTGCAAAAATACCATTTAAAATTAAATTTCCAAGTGCAGTAGACAAAAATTTCATAGTGAAACTATATATCATTTGTGGTAAAGGATCACGTTAAGACGCTCGTGGTTGTACCATATTACTATCTCTCTATAACACACACAGTTTGCTAAAGTTTAGCCTAATTTGGCTACTCTCTGCATTCCAAAATAAACAGTAAAAGGAATAATATGTACGCGTTCGTATGCCGTAGCCTACGGCTCGTGAGAAAAAAAATTGAATCCATGTGAACATGGGTACATATCTTATACATTCCCGGTACGAAAATAACGTTGATGTGCATTTATAAGTATTCAGAATAAATATTAGAACACACGTGAATGTCTGAGGATTTTCCGAGCTGTTGGAAATGCTCAGAAATAGTAATTTTCTAAATATAAAAATTAAATAAATTTTAAGTGGTATTTGCTGTAACGAGCTGAATAAACATACATAAAAGAAAGTCGTGTTAGTTACACTATTTATAACTCAAGAACGACTGAACTGATTTGGCTGAAAATTGGTGGGGAGGTAGCTTAGAACCAGAAGGACATAGGATACTTTTTATCCAGTTCGACCGCGTTCCCGTGTGACGTCAAAGAGAATACAAGTTACTATAAAATGTGGTATAAATAAAACGCATATGACATGGAATAACAAAACGCAAACGACAGCTAAACATAATATTGTCTATGGATAAGTATGTTTGAAAATTTGATAATTATAAATTTTGTCAGAAGTCAATAATCAGTAATAATCAGTAATTTTTATTATCTTTGAATCATCATTGACAATGCTGCGACCAAGACGATCGAATCTTTCCCGACAAAGCATGTTCACGGGTAGGAAGACCATCTGCGTTGTTTGTTCTTGCGCCTGATAATAAAACAAATGACGAGTGCAACCTATGCACCAAAATACATGAAAAATAAAGAATCATTAAAATACTTAATCCAAAATCTGCTTACTTATTGCCTCTAAGGCGGAACAGGGTTCGCAGGGCCAGATAGTATTTATATGAAAGCAAGTTGTGAGTTGTTTAACTGAGTTGTCAGTGACTGTTTCAATGTACACATGCCTACGCGCGTCTAAAACAAATGAAGGGTTTGAATGTGCATTATGTGTAGATTATCAGTGGACTTGAATGTCGTGTTTCAAACAAGTCTTCAGGTTTCAAATAAAATAAAAACATGTTAAAGGTCGAACCGTCACCTTGAAGGAAAAAAAAATAACAGAGCGGAATAGTACGCTGCTCGCGGTCCGCAAATGGAATGACACCCGAAGCCATTAAAGTTATGACAAATGTTTCCTTTCAATGGTCATGACGGCAGATTAAGTTGCCGCAGAGGCAGAAAATGGGTGTTCCTGTAACCTGCGGAACGATTTAAAAGAACAATGGCTTGCTAATTGCCACCAAGGTGGACGGGGGAGGGGGGAGAGAGATAGTGGAAGAGTATAAAAAAAAGAAGAATAATTCAGGAACTGTGGCGCGCGGTTGTAAAAGGGTGTCGGCGGGAACACGGGAGATGGGAGTGGTTGTGTGTGACGGTACGCTAGGCCACGGGAAGGGGAGGAGGGGGAAGCACGCGCGCACCCGAAGTCGACGAGCCGAGCGCAGCCGAGCATTCACGAGCCCGCACCCCGAGTATATCTCCGTCTCTGTCTATGCGGAGCGCCGGTCCCCTCTCCCCCTCGGAGCCTCTATCAACTACCCCCTCCCCCGTTGTTTCTTTTTACGCGGTCCCAGGTCTGTCACTTCAGTCAGTCTATCACGCCGCGTCGCGCGAGTAAGGTCTCAGTGCGTCCTGTCTTACGTCGCGTCTTTTACCCACTTCTTCCGGTGGCGTGTTCGGGGCGAGCCTTCCAAGTGCGCGGCCGAACGTCCGGTGGTCTTCTGGTAGGGCGCGCAGCCGGGTGACTCGTCTTGCAGGGTTGAAAATGTTGCCAGGCAAGGATAACAGCGCAGCCGCGCGGCCGTTAATCATACAGGAGAAGACAGTCGATGAACTGCGGCAGTGAACAGGGCGAGTTCGAACCCCGCGCCGGTCAGCAGTTGTTAAAGGGGCGCCTCACCGCCCCCCCTTCCCCTTCCCGACGAGTGTCTGCGGCGGAGTGCAACGACGGGTGTAAGTCCTGGTTGTACGCTTGTTTTTCCCCGTTCACCCGCCCCCCTTCGCGGCTCAACCCGATGGCCGTGGGCGGCCGGTCGCGCAGCCGACTATAAAAGGAACAGGACCATTCATCCGTACCAGCTTTCGACCTGAACCCCGAAAGGTAAGCCATGTTTAGCTGGACGTTTTGTTTCTTGTCGGAGGGAACGTAAATCTCTTGATTGTGGTTCGTTTGATCTTTGCGTTTCGTCTTGTACTTACATCTCTCCGCACTTTCCGACCTTCTGCCTCCTTTCTTCAACGTCTTGACTGGATTTGTTTACTTTGTGGTCGTCTGCTAGCCGCACCCACCTCGACCTTTGCTCCTTTTTGGTATAACGAATATATAATTGAAATAGAGCTTTCGTATAACTTTTTTATATTCACTTCAACCTTCAGCTTCGACGCATGCGCTATTTCATAAAAGAAACTCTGGTAAAACTTTTTTTTTTCCCTTATCAGCCAATTTATGTATTTCCAACATTTTAAAAATAAAAACACAACCGTGGAAATAACAAACACAGTATATATATATTATTTTCACCTGTAAGTCAACATCCAAACGTCATTAACCCCGTTTTAACAGCACATGAGTTAATGACAATATTTATGAAGTGGGTTAATACCTAATAATAATACCGTATACGCTTAAGTAGTTAATTATAATTAAATGTGTTAGAGACGTTAATAACAGTTAGTACACAGAATTAGTGTGTTATATGTCCATAAAAATCGTGGCAAAAACACGGAAAAGAGCTCAGAACTTTTAAACAGCTGGACAGATTTTCTTCATATACAATCCTGATAAAACTAGCTTTTAATAAAAAAAAACACTGAAATTGGTGTAGCCGTTTGGGAACCACAGCCAAACATAGGCTTCAAAAACATAAAACACCGAATTTTATTCAGGGGCTATGAAGTTAAAAAACAATAACAGTACCATAGGCTTTAACTATAAAATAATAACTCATAAGAACACTCATACACTAAAGAAGCTAAAGAAACTAAACACTAATTCCAGGACATAAGTGTAAACAACAATACATTTAACTTAACACATAGTGCTCGAGTGCAGTTTCTTCGGTCAACGTGGCAGACACAGGAGAAAGACACAGGCTGTTTCCGAATTCATAGGATTAATTCTCGGATCCCTGAATCCTCGCAGCCTTCACAGCAATGCATCCTTCGCGGTAAGGGTGCATTTGTGTATAAACATACCCTCCGAATTCCCAATTCAAACAAATGACTATCGCAAGGGCGTAAGAATGCTTGCCACGCATCTTTGAGCCAATGATGTGTGGAAGGGTGCACCTTGGATCCTCGGTATAATTCGGACACGAATAAAAATGGTCGCATCCTTCATGATGCACTTTTCAACTATGCAAGGGTGCGAAGGATCCTTCAAGGCACTATTCGGAAACAGCCACAGTTGGAAAGACCAGAAACCTGGAGATTTCAATGGGCTTTTTAACGCTATGTTAAGGGCGCCACCTGTCATGCACCTTGTGTCGCATTTGCGAAACACACGCGCCCAACGTACCATAGAAATCATACTTCGGGCAAGGACGGAATGTCGTTTACTAGACGTTTCCATGTCATTTTGAAATCGGTTTCAAAACAACGTAAAAAAAAAACTC
Organism: Medauroidea extradentata; assembly: GCA_003012365.1. Lineage (NCBI taxonomy): Eukaryota > Metazoa > Arthropoda > Insecta > Phasmatodea > Phasmatidae > Medauroidea > Medauroidea extradentata. The sequence continues at coordinate 100,385 of PNEQ01066583.1, read as the reverse complement.
ATGGAAACGGGATTCAAATCGATTTGAGTCTCAAGGTCATTACACCGGAAATTAGGTTCGTATCGGATTGAGTCGGGCGTAAAATGCCATGGAAACGCGGATTGTACTGAAAACTAATTAAAAATAAACAAACTCATACAAATGAAAGACTGAACAAAAATTATTATACGATCGTGAAGAATAATAATGTTCTAGTATCCGTTTCGTTTACTTGAGCAATTTGCTTTACGTGGAGGGAAAGAAAAATAAAGATATGGCTGTATGAATTTATTTATTTCATGTCAACCAACGTAAGTTTCAATTGTATCATTGCCATACGAAAATTTGTCCAGCGAACTGAAATCGATTTCTGTCGGATCCAATGTTCGCATGTAGACGGGTATCGTACTCAGGGATTATTACCCAGTTCGTTTTCAAAACGATATGGAAACGTAGTAATTAAGACATCATGCTCTTATATATATAAACGGTTGTTTTCAGACAGCAGTATTTCAAACTGTATTAACCGGATGTATGCGAAACTGAGAAGTAGGCGCTGAACTTCGATACATACTTCACACCAATATAGCCTAAATACATGGTCGCCACTTCAAGTCCCGTAGTAGACATGGATCATTGGTTGAGGTGATTTATCGCAGGAAAAGTTGACAGTTTGCTAGGCTTCAATGTAATGTATTCATTTCTAATGCTTTTGTTTCATTACTGGCGAGTCGCTAATAGGGCCCGGTAGTTTTCGCGAAAAGATTTTTGCAACACTTTGTTTCAGTGCCTTACGTGCGCACCTGCATCTCTGCTATGTGGTCAGTGAGTGATTGGATGTCGTAACACCCAGCGTCTGGATGTTAAACCCGCAAATCATAGACGTGATGTGTGGCAGTTATCCGTGTACTGATTGGTACAGTCAAATGAATAATAACTCTGCTCAAAATCGCTGTGCCAATAGCCATGAAGTTGAGCTGCAGGTGTGCACGTAAGACACTGAAACAAAGTGGGGCAAAAATCTTTTCGCGGAAACTACCGGGCCCTATTCGCTAATTGACTGGGCCAATGATAACTCTGGTGCGCTACTACTGGACGTCTGTGATTCGTCTGTGAACAACTAGACTGTGCTACATAACAGCTGGCCAATAATACACGACTAGAGGTACGTTAATTTCGCGGATTCATCTGGCAGTAACCTAGACTTGTCAGTCGTATACACCCACTGGCCACAATCGATTATCTATTGGCTTATAACCGTACAAGCGATAGCACTTCGCATTATTTCTTTATTTACTACTGGCTTGCAGTAGTCAAACGCGTTTCGTAACAGCCGCCAGCAAGTCATAGACATGACAATGAAGTGTACATAATTGGCGTTCAACCTGACCTGGAATGTATCTGCGAAACTGACGTACCTCTATACATGACGCAGGACGATTCACTTGATTTGCAGAATACACTGGCAGAAAACATTCTCGCGATTTTCCACCATCTCTAATAATCGGGAATCTTATACAGTAGTTCAGTGCTTGGCATGAGGCGATGCGGCATTTGATGCGCTCTTCAAGGTCGCCCTTTTAAGCCTATGTTACAGTTGCATTGTCCTCGGTTGTCCTCAGTCGTCGGATGTACTCGGTCCCCTGTCTTCGTTCATGTTCGAAGCATTGATTGGGCCACGTGATCAGGTGACATCATAATGTTTGTCCTCCCGTGTCCCCTGTCTCTGTCCTCGGTGAATTGCTCAATTTTTAATTGTTGTCCTGGGGTGTCTTATCATTTCCTCTACCCAACACTTGAGTGAAGAAGAAGAAGAATCTGATGTCATGAATCAGCTTGCGGTTTGTATACAAACACAAAAAATTGAAGCTCAGTGAGTGATTACAAACAAATTTACTGGCCACTTTAATACTCTCCATTTAAACAAATACGGAAAACTAAAACTTATTCTAATCAAAATGGGGTACAAAGTATTTAGTGCTATCTGGGGGAGATTTCCTGAACGTAGTAGTTGGGACAACTCCGGAAATCGATTGTGGTAACGATATTTTCACGATACCAGCGTGGACAGGGGATATACGCGGATAAGGCGCATGGTATTGTAGCATAGGCTGTGTAACTCCGTACCTTCTGGGCCTCTAACACACAGGCACGCCTGGGTGGCAGTATTATGCGCTCTAGAAGCCTCTAGAAGTGAGGTTCGCGCTAGAGACAGCGCATCAAGTCCTAGTCGACCGCTGAACTGGCGCGCAGTCTTCTTGCCTGTATCAACGATGACCCCATCATTTTCTTGTAATATTAACGATGAAGTGGTATTGCGCACGTCTATATTTTATAACAGATCGGCATCATGTACAAACATCCATTTCCCGCCAATGTTAGCCGCGAGAAAAGTAAAATTTAAGTATTACTGATGGGCTAACAAATTGGTGCACGCGAGAGTAGCGTTTTTTAATTATATTTTTATTTATTAATTTACATATAAATAATTATACACTTTATAAATTCATTGTTTTTATTTGAACCCCATGAGCATAGCCATAGCTATCTTTAGTACAAGGCCGCGGCCTTAGATCGCAACCCTGTCAGGAAGGATCATTTTAACACTTTTTTTTGTCTCGCCGAAGGCAGCGACTTCCCCTGATTCGCCGGTATGTAGGACAGAATAACGATCAGGTAGAGTCATTACCTTTGGAGCGTTAAAATAAGTGTTAAAATGACCCTTCCTGACAGAGTTGCCAGATCTAAGGTCGCGGCCTTCTACTAAAGACGGCTATGGCATAGCTGTAGTTGGGGTTCTATTGCAATTATTTTTCAATTCGGCAGAGTAAGGAACATACATTGCAATTATTTAAAATTTCGCATGTTTATTTGGTTAATCAAGTATTAGACTACAACTATTTCATAAAATTCAAGTTAATGAGAGAGACTATTAATAGGTAACAAAGTTAAGTCACGAATATGCGGATGGTCTATATACAATCATACTTCGAAGACGCTAACAATCTCGTTATTTAGCCTTCTAAACAATCGTTTTCTCAGTTCATACTTAAGAGTTAGTGGGCATATAATGATTTTTCATGTATAGTTACTACAAATGTTTCTAATGCGTTTATCTACGAAAAGAAAACACACTTCGAATTAAGTCCCTATGATTTTAAAAATGCAGTCCGATAGTTAAAAACGTGATTATCAAGCTCCCCAAAAGTGCTGAAAATGACTTTCACGTTGCTGTAGCCGAGAAAATATCAACTGTAATCGTAAAACTAAATCATATAAACCTGCATTGGACTTTACTACATACTTTCCACAAATAAAATTATAGGGTCATCGCTTGAAGTCCCGTTGAAAAACAGTTACTACGTAAACACTGCACTCTAGTTTAGTACTCCGCGCCATAGAGGCGATGAGGTGTTTGACGCACGGGTTATATTCGACTTATCGCCTTCCCCGTTTATCTGCCTCAAACAAAAAAAAAATATATAAAAAAATAAACACCTACGGTCCACTAACTCTTAAGAGGAGTCCTCGACTGACGCATGGACGGCGTTGCAGCGTGTCACGCGTAATCTTTTTTACGCGAAACCGCTGAAGTTATTCATATTATGTTTATCTACGAAAAGAACACACACTTGAAACCATGCTTCTATTTTTTCAAAAATGCAACACGCTTGTTAGAAACATGATATTCGGGCCTCTCAAAATGGCTAAAAACGGGGTTTTTAGACTGTTGTAACTCTGAAAATATAACCTGAATTCGTAAAGTGCAAAACGAGAAGCATGCGTTGGTCTTTACTTCACACTATTCAAAAATAAAATATTGGGGCCACCGCTTAAAGTCCCATAGTAAAAAGACTACAACGGAAACCGTACACGCCAGTTTGGCGCGCTGCGAATAGAGGCGACATGCTTCTCGTCAAGCGTGGAACACTGGCTCTTATCGCTACGCTGTTACCACGCGTCAAAGGTGGAAATTTGACACCGCGAAGGACTCCTCTTAAGCGAGTATATTTTGGGCTAGTTGTTTATGAAAATTGGTAATGCATTGAAGAGCTGGTGTAACATTGGGAGGACGAAGCTTTCCTACGGGGCCGCGGGGTCAGACCTGTCGCCTCCCATCCGCGTTCGATTCCCGGTGGGGTCGGTCCCCGGATTTTCGCATCTGGAAATCTTGCCGGGCGATGCCGCTGGCCGGCAAGTTTTCTCTGGGATTTCCCCCCCCCCCCCAAAAAAAAATTCATTCCGGCGCTGCTCTATACCCACTTCATGTCACCCCTCATCCGCCATCGTGGCCCAGTTAGATGGGACACGGCAATATCAAAAGAAAAATGCAAGATATGGTAATGTTATACTGAAGCCGAGGAGTCGCCTTTTCCCCGCAATAAATAGTGTCCCTGTTTATCATATAATAAAGACTAAATAATTCCTAATACCAATTCAGTCCAGTAATACCAACATTATCGTAAAATATAAAATTTCTATAGGATTAACGAAACATTGCTGGTAATTAGTCACGCCATTTATTATGCGTAAAATGATTTTTTTTTTCAAACGTGACACAAGCGCTGTAAGTGCATAACTACATCGGTTTGGTTTACATTTACACAAACCCCGTTCGCAGAAATGAACAGCAAGCAATGTAAGGAGGAACTCGGTGAGTTGGCAACGCGTCTGCGTATCTGTATAATCTACGTCGACCTTGCAATTCACGTGAAGGTCGCGAGATCACCTGTGAGACTGTGATAGTGGCAGAAGACAGCCAGAGCCGACAATGTATATATAATTATACACTAGAGCCTATATACTTCGGTATTTCGCAGGGAGAATACTATAATCTGCCATTCTCTCTCAGTTAACTCGATAGGCCCCTCTACCGCTCAAAACACATTTCTGCTGGCCGAGACGGCATACATTATGCAATGTTACAAAACCTGCAACTTGAAGAACAAAATAAATTACTTAGTCTATATAATTCTATCTGGGAATACGGATGCGGCGCTTCCCAATGGGGTTTCTCAACCCTTATATATTATATATATATATAATTTATATATATATATATATATATATATATATATATATATATATATATATATATAAGCAGGGGCGTCATTTGGGGCCACTGGAGGGGGGGGGTGGTACAAATGCCTCCTCTGGATTTAGAATTTTATGTGTATAAATATAATTTTGTATTTTTAAATTTAAATAATGCTAACTTAAGCACATATAGGCCTAACTGAAATCTTGCCCCCCCCCCCTAGAAAAACATGACGTCCCTGTATATAAGTAGAGATGATGGTTAGAGATGATTATGACCGCGTTCCGTTACTGCTGAAATCACTGAGATTACCGAGTTTCTGCAAGCAATATCGGGACAGTCTCGGTAGTCACTGGAAATAGTTTTTGTCTCAGTGAGAACAGTTTCGGAACGATCGGCAGCGGCCATAAAGTGGTTATATATACAAACAATAAATTGATTTAACTTTAAAAAATTAATTTGTCTTAAACATGATTTATTAAATCGTATTATATTCAAACACGCGGATAGTTTACGGATGCACGGTCGTTTTAACCTCTTCTAATAATAAGTATTTATACTTATATACGCATGCATATAGTTATATTGACCATGTGTTACTTCAGTTACATTTTTGTGTATGTCCCACAGCTACAAAAATGCTGTAATTATTTCATCCTTCCTTCGTAACTTCCATAAGTTCTTCACTCCTTTTAAAAACCTTCGCCAATACTTATTTCGTCTCGTCTAGCCTCGCACAGGGTACTTACACTAAAGCCCGCGAAAACAACTGGTAGTGATCTCAGTTCGTTTTGGAACTGCCGCTGACGTTACTGAGATTACTGAATCAGTGAAATCGGCAGTAATAGAACGCGGCCGGTATATAGCGAAAATTTCTTGTGCCAACATATCTTTGACCATACTGTAACTTCTTGTGGCCTGTCTGTTTGATGATATAGCCTACGTCTGACACAACGCAGCTGTTTGAAGACCAATAATTGGGATTAAATATTAGAGCATTGGGGTTATTATTGGCCCAGTCAAATAGGGCATAAGCTCTACATACATGCGACAGCCAGTAATCTTTCCATATGATCAACGTACGTTGAAACCCAGCAAAAAGTCAAGTTTTCCAGCGATAAACCATCATCTCTAATGATGGTATATCGCGAAAATATGTTGTGTCTACATATCCTTCAAAACACTGTAGTTTCTTGTGACATGTACGATTAGGTGATGTACGACTGTCACAACGCAGTTGTCTGCATACTAATAATAGGTAGAGGCACGATTATTTCGCGTACTGATTCTAGGTCAGGTTGAACGTATACTTCACTCCTCCTTCTGTGATTAGACGAGAGCGGTTTTAACACACATTTGACGACTGCAAGCCAGTTATAAATAAGGAAACAAGTCATGGAGATATCACGTGCTACATGTTTGTACTGTTAGAAGCCAATGGATATTCGGCTTCAGTCGGTACATGTATAGAACTGAGAAGTCTAGGCTGTTGCCAGATAAATACGCGAAATACTCGTGCACTGAAAAAAGAATATAGTTGTAGGTACCATACTTGTGTTAAAATAGGGACAACAAAACAATTTTGCTGTCGGTACATCTCTACTAGACAGTTCCTTCAACAATATGTTTTGTAGAAAAACAAAGAGCTTTGTTGCTTTTACAGACCAGATGGTAACTTCTACAAAACAGATTGTTGAAGGAACTGTCCAGAGTAGTACTAACAACCAAACTGTTTTGTTGTCCCTATTTTAACATAAGCATGGTACCTGCAACTATACTCTTTTTTTCAGCGTGCCTCTAATAATGGGTTTCAAATAATGTAATATCGGGATTCTTATTGGCTCAGTCAAATAGGGTAACAGCTCCACGTACAGGAAAAAGCCATTGAGCTTCTGATAAGCTGAACGTGTGTTGAAACCCAGCAAACAGTCAAGTTTTCCCGCGATATACCATCGTCTCTTATAATTTGGGACATGAAACATTCGCGTTTTACTTTACACATAAGTTAGAATTCTAACAACTGTCAACTTTCGCAATTGGCCGTATGGTTATTTGACACCTCCTAGAGTGCATCAAACCAATCACAAAGAAGCATTTAAATTCAGGTCCACCCATGTGGAATCAACGAGCTATATAGTAAACATAGAGGGGCGGAAACAGCAATATCCAAGGCTCTGAGGTGAAGTCCAATTGAACGTGGTAGTTTGACCCTAGATAAAATGACGGACTCTTATATCCGGTCGAGAGACGAGAGCGAATATGCTCATTCAAACATTATTACAGTATAATATAATACAATAATTATTGACCTTTTTTTTCCTGTGTTTAGCGGGAGTATAGTGGAGCGATAAAGTAACGGATTTTATGCGAGCATATGACGGATTTTCAACATAATGTAGGCCACACTGCTGTTAGCCATGTTTTCTTGGGTCAAAACAGCCGTTCAATTGGGCTTCACTTTGGAAGCGTTGTGTGGAATATAGTTCTTCATAAGTAAAACCCACGATTTTTGGTGAAAAGAATTATGCAACAGTTTGCTTCGATGCCTTACGTGCACATCTGTAGGTCTGCTTCTTTATTATTGGCAGAACGTATAATAGCACAGACGTGGCTCATTTGACCGTGCCAACAGGACCAAGGTTTCTGCGACACCACACGTCTGTGATTTGCGGGTAAAATCCCGAGACGGTGAGAATTTTAAACAGCCAATCGCTGACCATGAAGCACAGCTGCATATGTGCACTTAAGGCATTGAAACAAATTGTTGCAGAATTCTTTTCACCAAAAATCGTCGGTTCTATTCATTAGCTCCCGCCGTGGGCGGTTCTGTTTAATGTATCCTCTGTCGGGAATTCGGCACACGTTATGTGTTTGTGCTGTTCTTGAATCTTATAGAATTTTCGTGTTGTCTTGACTATTTAGTACTTTTTAATTATGGTGTTTTAGATTTAAAATTTTGGAATAGCAGCTAATGAACAGCTGTTGCCTGTTTGAGTACAAAGATATTCTTTGAGGCCAGCCTACATGTCTGTGAACACGCGAATTTTTCCCGTCTCTCTCTCTCTCTCTCTCTCTCTCTCTCTTTCTATATATATATATATATATATATATATATATATATATATATATATATATATATACAGTCAATGGATAACGTGCGGATTTATTGCTGATATCTACGCGGTCTATAGCTGTGTCCGAAGCAGCCATTTATGTACTTACAAGGGCATGGTAACTTACATATAATTCAGCGCTGAAAGTATCAGTATGAAATTGTAGGTTTTCGAAGGCACTTTGCAAAATTAAAGCTGTTTTCACAGTACAGCGATGTGTCGCTCAGCGACGAGCGTCAGCCAATCAGCAGAGCCGTGACGCTAGAGACGGGCGTCGAAAACATGGCATGAGTGGCTGACATTGGATTTGACGCTCATCACTGGCGAGAGATGTAAGGAAGAAAAACTGTTTACATTTCAACACTCGTGCAACTGTTTTTCAGGTTAGATTTATGCTAGTAAAAGTGTAGGCCTATTAAAATACCGGTATTTGTGCACATTGATGCATTCTACAGATATAGGGTCTACCTCTGTTTTCTGTTTGATAGTTATTTATTTTAATTGGTGCGAGCATACCGTAAACCGGGGTTACTTTGACCTTGTGGTGTGTAACTTTGACCACTCAAAATTTTAGTTATTATGTCGTTTAGTAACGGAAGTTTCAAACATTAACTATAAGGATCAAAGACATTTTTTTTTTAATACTCGGATCAGGTTATCTGTTTATTTACCAGAAAACCCAAAAACTAATATTTCGAGTGGTAAAAGTAACCCCGGAAATGGGCAAAATTTACGGTAGTTAGATTATAATTTTTTTTCCGTTCACGTTTCTTCGAAAAAACATTTACAGTTGCTAAGTTGTTTCTCTAGGTAAAATATGGCAGCACAAGTTTGTGCCACGAGTCACCTGCGATATTTCGTCGGTCTATTATGATCACGTGGAAACAAGCCGGCGGCAAGCGTCAGGCGTAGCTTGCCGCTGTATTGTGAGACAGCTTACTAAACAGCAAACCTAGGAGATAGTATTTACCAACTTTCTGAAGTAAAATTGTACTCCAGTAACGTATTTCTGAATAACAACCTCTGGCGCCGAAATGTGCATTTCAATGAGCTTGAGATAATCCTTTAAAAATGCATCACTCATGTCATAAAGTTGGCAAATATCACTATGTAGCATTGTTTTAGATTTTTTCCATATTGATTTTCAGAAAAGCGTTGATTTAAATAGTGTTTTAGCATTTATTTATCAACCACGCGCAGTTAAAAAGGTCACGTGATCAGTATTAAGGCCTCGCTGATTAGTTTTGCAGTGGTTTCGAAAATATTTTTTTAATCGCTAATTAATGCTTATATCAAAGAATAATTGCTGAAGTTTTAACATTTATGTATCATCGTTTGTGTCAGAATTTTTCTGTTGCAGTACACCAAAAAGATTTTTGATTTTTGCCACTGAAATATTACATATTTTGTTGTCAAAATAAGCCAAAATGAAGCAAAATAATTTTTTGCTAGCAGGCTTTACGTTATTAAAAAAAACGCTCTGGCGAAATTGCGTATCAAATTTTTTAAAAGCATTTGGTTAAAAAATATTTGCGTTATTTGCAATTGTTTGAAATAAATGAAACAACATGACCTTAAGTCTGAAATTTGTTTTCTTTTCGTACGTTGGCACGATTGACACACGTGGAATATTTTCGTAGAAATAACCTGTTTACGAACACACTGCAACGCATTTGAAGTAGGAGGTAGGCGGTCGCCTTAAGCAGGCTTACCTACATATTAGTGTATCTAGGACTATTACTAGATATGATGAATTTTGGTGAAAAGAATTATGCGTATCAGTGCATAACGCTCACATCGGCACCTCTGCTGCGTGGCTATAGGCAGAGTTTATTTGTACAGAAATGTGGCTCATTTGACTGTGGCAATGAGAACAATGTTACTGCGACACTAGGTCTATATGTCTGTGATTTGCGGGTAGAAACCCAGTATCGTTGGTAGTTAAAACCAGCCAGTCACTGACCACGAAGCACTGAAGTTACGTAATGGACGACTTGAAGTACACGCCCTCTGACGTCACACCGCAGGGGAAATACTGTGGGAAACAAAGTTTGTTTACAAACATGCTGATTTGTTAGTTGGTAATTGCAGAAAGCAAAAATGTTGCGCATTCATAGATTTGCACGCAAGGGTATAAAAATATTAGTTTCAACTTCATGGTTAAGATACGCAAATACATAAGATTAATGTTTACCTGAAAAAAAAAAAGCGGCAAATTCCAAACAAATAATTAATTTTCTTGACGTACATCTCATCCGGGATATTTGACGCCAAAAACAGCTAAATGAAGGTTATGTTCGGCTGCGGTATCCATGGAGATAGGAATTGTTTCCCACACCTGACTGAAGCTCCGCCTCTTTTCAAGCCGTCCCGCCAGTTCTAACTATTACTGGAGGTTTCGAAATAGCGCGCACACGTTTGTAGAGCCACCAATTTTTTTTTTATATAAAAACCACCCTTCATAACAATCAAAGTGTACAGATAGCTCTTTACTCAGAAGTTTACTTCTCAGGTCACAAAAAATATTGTTTTGTAAATATTAATAAAACGGTGGTCTTCGAAAGTGATCACTTCATTGCGAACTACGTATAGAATGTTATTTATGCTGTAACGAAGTTTCCAGAAATTAACCTGAAACCTTTATTATGATGAACGATACATAAATCCAACACGGCGTTACTACTTCCTCAATAGATAAAGATACTGGGAACTTGTTTAGTATCACGTGAAGAAGACAATGTGGTATGCGGAGCAGTGATGTTAGATCGTCAGTTCTCTTTTATGGTACGGAGCATTCAAAAGTATGGAACATCGGCTCGAAACATGGTACATTTATAACAAATGTAAAAAATTACCATTTTGTCAATCAATTTTTCATTACCCAACAGTTTGTTTTTATTTTATTCTACTGGTGTTAAATAGGTACGTACAAATGGAAACAGATCATGCTTTGAAAATCACAAAATTATTTTAGAGTCAGGCGGCATTATGAAATAAGAATATGATACTGATGACATGTTTTTATTTGGAGCTGTGAAGTTTGAGAGCAGATAAGTCACGGCGAGTCGTCGAGTATACATTACAACGAAAATCGCCAGAAATCCAATAGGTAGTCAGATTATGGTACATTTGCGTACCATGACAGGCTCGTCATGATAAATGGTACACCAGGTCAAATGATGGTACAAGTACTATGAACGTGGTACGTCTAACGACACTGGTGTGGAGCACGGACCGTTACAACATTATTCTGACAATCCCCACAAGTGTTAGGCCTACTGATTCTGCTTACAAATATCGTTAACAATTCCTTACACGCGTGTATAACCATTTAAGCTCCTCCATTTATTTGTGAGGCTTATTTTTACGCTGCTGAAAATTACAAAAATTAATGACCATGTGTCCTGATTACTAGGTACCTGAAAAATTCACGATTTGTTTTGTGTACTGATTACAATTCAAACAACTGTACGTTTGTAATTGGCTCTCAACTCATTTGACACCTCCTGGTGAGTCCTTAGCCAATAATAGACAAGCAACTAAATGCAGACCATATCATGTGTAGGGACGTACGCACCTGCATCTCTGCTATGTGGTCAGTGATTGGATGCCGTAACATACAACGTCTGGAGGTTACCGCAAATCACAGACGTGATGTGTCACAGTTATCCATGTACTGATTGGCACAGTCTGACGAATAACGACTGTGCACAAAGTCACTCTGCCAATAGCCACGAAGTTGAGCTGCAGGTGTGCACGTCAGGCACTGAAACATAGTGAGGCAAAAATATTTTCACCAAAAATTCCCGTCCCTAATCATGTTGGTATCACTGTACCAGCGAGCAGCCAATGAACAGCTGTTGTCTGCTTGAATACACATATATTTTTGGAGGCTAGCCTACACGACAGTAGACCCGTGAATTTTTCCAGTCTCTACTGTTCAGTAAGGCTAGGGGAAGTTCTTGAGTTCTGTTACCTGCAAGCTAGAATCCACTGTCCTATACATACTCAAGCCCCGTGTATTCGTTCATTGTCTGCTGTCTGAATGAGTAGCAGGTAATGGACAAATAGTAGGGCTTCAGTATACACAGGATAATTAAGGTCCGGTAGTATTCGCGAAAAGATTTTTGCCCCACTTTGTTTCAGTGTCTTACGTGCGCACCTGCAGCTCAACTTCATGCTTATTGGCAGAATGTTTTTGTGCAGATTTGTTATTCATCAGACTGTGCCAATCAGTACACGGATAACTGTGAGAAACACGTCTGTGATTTGCGGGTTTAACCTCCAGGCGTTGTATGTTACGGCATCCAATCACTGACCACATAGCAGAGATGCAGGTGCGTACGTAATACACTGAAACAAAGTGCTGCAAAAATATTTTCGCGAAAACTACCAGGCCCTAAGGATAATGGATTCTAGCATTTTAGTTGTTGAACTCGCGAAATATTCCTAGCCCTGCTGATTAGGTAGGTCTATACAAATCTTAGCGCAGAATGTTTTAATAGGTATAGGCGTGTACAACACACCTTTGTCTTGAAGGGGAGTGTTAAGACAAATTTCTTGTATTTTCAGTTTTTGAGCCATAATATTTATTCATATTGCAAAATTTTCTCTTCGACAAGGCATAGTATATATTATTGATAAACTGATCTTTCATTAATTTGTCACACAGAATCATTGCAAGAGACTTCTTGAAAGTTAACCTATAATTCCCTGCTACATTGCAAGGCGAGATGTCGCTGTCGTGTTGTTGTCGGATCGGCGTCGTTGAACTCCTTGCAGCGTGCTACAATGAGAGACGTTGCTTTTAGAATTGAATTATGTACCACGTTCTCTTAAGAAGCAATTTGCGAAAATTAAACCATAGCAACCCTAGAGAACAGTTTTAGCCAACGTTTTAAACAAAATTTTTTACATGTGTTACGAACTTCTGAGACACAATCTCTGACGCCGGAACCTCGTGCATTTAACTGCGGCGCAAGAGACCACGCGTAACGAATGAGTAATTTTCAAAAAATTTTTACTCATAAAGTTGGCAAATACAATTATCTAGGATTGTCATTGAGTATTTTATCCATATTGGCTTCGAACAAAGCGTAGAAATAATTTATGTTTTTCAGCGTTTTATTTATCTACCACGCCCCATATTGTCAGTAATTTATTGCTTACACTTACATAACCCCTTTAAATATAAAACCGATTTATTTTGACGGATAGGCCAATATTCCCACACCGAACAACTGTTTTTAATTTTTATATACAACAATTTTTAACTTGAAGATTGAGTTAGTCAGTAATAAGTAAGATTGCATGTTCAGACGCATCATTAGTAGAGGCACGATTATTTAACGTATTGATTATAGGTCAGGTTGAATGCCAATATTGTATACTTCACTCCTTCTGTGATTAGACGACACCTGTTTTTAACAAGTCGTGGTGGCAACACGTGTTACGGTTACAAGCCAATAAATATTTGACTTTGGCCAGTGTGTGTATAGGTCTGAGAAGTCTACGCTGTTGCCAGATTAAATCGCGAGATACTCTTGCCTCTACTGTTAGTAGAAACGGGATAAATTCGTGGGTTCATTGACCTGTGTAGGCAAGCCATGAAGAATACTCGAGCAGACAGCATGAATTTATTTGCTGTTCGCTGAAACACTCACTGAACTTACATTTAAGTGCTTCAATATTACTGGTTCAGAAATATCCAGGCCGTGTCATTAAGTCAAGGGCTAATACACGAACTTAAGATTTTGAATTACAGCATCTACCAAAAACAAAACGCGACTATTTCTGGTCTAATCATTAGTTCGAACAGTTATTTTACTGTATACTGCTGTAAATTACATCAGTATCTCCCCACCCCTCTCCCCGATGCTTTGTGGTCACTCGGGAAAATTAATATTATTGTTTTTACGAGGGACTCGCGATGACGGAGCTAACTGCGTAGTTTATCACGCCACACACGCCACGTGGTGTAAATGCCCGTGTATAAATAACGATACGATGTGGCCAGATAAGGCAGATTATGCATTTTCAAGGTCAACTGGCGCCAGCGTCTCTTATCACCCGGGCCAGCGCGGAGAGGACACGCGTCGTGTTTACTGTCGCAGGGGCGTGGCTAGGCGTCGACACGATACGTCCGTCAGTCGATATTGTTCGGATAAACTGTCCGACATATCGTGGTCGGCAAGTTGAGCGACGTGGTCGGTACGTCGACATTGTAATGGAAAGCTGTTCGATATGTCCGTCGTCTACAAGTTTAGCGCCGACGTCGAACTGTCGGTTTTGGTTTGGAAAGCTGTGTGATATGTCGGTATGTCGCGATCAAAATGTTGAGAGCCCTCATCGATCAGCCGGTATTGTTTTGGAAAGCCGTTAGTTATGTCGTGGCCGACACGTTGAGCGACAAGTCGAGAACCGATGTCGAGACTAGGGTTCTGAAGCTTCGGTAAAAAAACCGAAAAAAATTTAGAAAAACAGGGAACATTTTTTTTCCTTTGATGTGAAAATGGGAAATTGGATTTTTTCATCAAGGTAAAAATTACAGAAAAAAAAAATTGCAATAAAAATGATCATACAGTTTATGAATTACATATCTGGATGGTATATGTATTTAGGTTCGGACCTATCTGCCAATACACGTAGTAACCTACTACGAAAATGAAATAACCAGTAAATGTAACATAAAACTTGGTACAGAAAAATAAACAATATTCACATGAACTAACCAGAAATAGTTATCATACTAATTCATACCCAACTTACAATCTCTGTCAGGAAAGCAGTTTCAATTACAACAAAAAGCCCTTTGTAGTTGAAATTCACAAGTAACACACTAAGATAATTATTAATTATCTTGCTGCTTGCATCAACTGGTTAAGTTGTGAACTTTGGTGTTGTTTTACATGTATCAACTTTATAATTTGCAGCTTTTTTTCTTGTGAAATTTCCAATTCTATTATATCTTTCCACATTCCTACACCTTGCTAGTAGGTAAACGTTCAGACTGAATCAGAGACAGTTCAATTATCCGCTTTTCTCCTTATTTTTTGACCTTATATAAGTAACCATTAGTTATTTAGCCACCACAGGTTTAGTATAATTTTACAATGATTATAAAGAATTTTTTCAATTTTTCCAGAAAATTTGGGGGAAAACCTGATTTTTTCCTTGTTTTTTCCTTTCACCAATTTTTCCGAAAATTTTAGAACCATAGGCGAGACCTTGTCAACTTATCAATATCAAGACGCTCGTTCGTACACAAAAAATAATAACATTTTGCGTAAGTTACGACATTTTGTTAGAACTAACCCTGCCAAATAAATTTTAAGCTAACCATAAAACATTTCGCTGTCGCCATTAAATCATTTTGGTCACCAAATATTAGTTTCTCTTTACTGCAAAATAATTTGGCGCAAACGATTCACTACAAGTTTTTTTTTCTTTCAATACGATGCGTTTATTGCTGTAAAGAGAAAAATAAAATGTTGTAATTTTAAGAGACAGCAAAATGACTTTGCCGTACAGAAAATTTTTGTTTAAAAATTAACTATCATGGGAATAAAAAAATATGCAACTATTAATTAAGATGGTTTATTAGAAATATAATTTTTCAGGTCAGTTGTGGTGTTTTCAACACAAGATTTTAATGTTGAGAAATTTATCTTTGTTGTAAAGAAACGGATGTTATTTGCAAATTAAACTTATAAATAAAAAACTATAAGCAAGATTTCTTTACTGCAAGCTATATATCCTCAAATAAAAATATTGATCGTAGGTCTAAAGAAGTTGGTTTTACTGTGTGTCAAGACCAACATATCGAACTTAAGCCGTAATGTGTGACATATGTCGAAGATGGATATTAAATGTTACATATCGCACTGCTCTATCCGTGACACACAATAAACGTTAATTAAAATAAAAACATTACTACAGTTAGATAGGTTTGTTAAGTCACGTGAATATGTCGGTTTTGTACTTTCACCGACGATGTCATCACTGAATGTCTCGGGCAAGCTGTCGGCAGAGGAGAGTGCACGCCGGTTAAGTGAATTACACGTGCGCGGACCAGGGTCGCCCGTATCACCTCCGACACGCCAAATACCTCCACAGCCAGACGGCGTCCTTTACAACCAGTACAAATTATTCCGTCGTTCGACTGCTACGCTGTGTTTGTGTGTGTGAGGCAGGAGTGGTAAGGTTGCCGTTGACTGACGTATGTAATGTATTATCGCTAGAGATGGTGGTTTATCGCGGGAAAACTTGACTGTTTGCTGGATGTATGTTCAGCTTACCAGAAGATTACTTGCTATAGCTTGTACTTGGAACTGTTACCCTATTTGACTGACCCAATAAGAATCTCGATATTGTAATATGTTATGCCTGTTATTCATCTGCAGACAGCTGTATTATGTCAGAAGTATATCACCAAATCATATATACCTCAAGAAACTAAAGTGGTTTCAAAGATATGTTGGCAAAAACATTTTCGTGATACACCATCATCACTAGAAGTACGTAAATTTCGCAGATACATTCCAGGTCAGGTTGAACGCCAATTATGTATACTTCAAAGTCATGTCTGTGACTTGCTGGCGGCTGTTACTAAAAGCGTTTGACTACTGCAAGCCAGTAGTAAATAAGGAAATAATGTGGAAGTACTATCGCTTGCTACCTGCTTGTACGGATATAAGCCAATATATAATCGATAGAGATACTGGAAAATTGCGGGAAAAGAGGACTACTTGCTAGGCTCCAACATGCTGTATATGACACTGGATGTTTTGTATCTATATTGGCTATGGTTTACTTGAATCATTGTTTCTCTCTACAACAGGCCCAGTTAGAACTGTACAGCTTGAACACGCAGCGTGAGTGATTTGTCACTAAACTGTTCACACGTGTCACGTTTAATATACTACAGTTTATTGGAGACTATGCTAAACATTTTCGCGATTTTCCAGTGTCGCTAATAATCGATTGTGGCGAGTGGATGTATAGGACTGACAAGTCTAGGCTGCTGCCAGATGAATCCGCGAAATTGACGTACCTCTAATCATCACTAATTATCGCCTCTCCGTGCAAGCTACTCAGATGGCGTGCAGTGTTTTAATATTACCCTTTTTACTATGGGCTTTAAGCGGTGACCACGTTATTTTATTTGTCAGAAACATAGTTCTAAGTCTAACGCTCGATACTATAGTTGTGTTTTTTTTATACTGTTTTTTTTTCAGGTACGGCAGTCTGTAAAACTATTTTTGGCTATTTTGCAGGCACCAAAGAGATTTTCCTAACAAACGTGCTGAATTTTTAAAACTATAGTGGCGTAGTTTGAAATGTGCGTTTTGTCGTGTACAAATATGGTGCACGTTAAATAGTTTCGTCAAAAAATGAATTGTAACTTGTTGCAACATATTTTAAGCGCTGGTAGGCAGCACCCTTAAGGCCACGATCTTTCATTTATTTCAAACAATTGTAAATAAATAAAATATTTTTGAACCAAATGCTTTGGAAAAAAATTTGAGACTGTGTACAATCACACAATACATAATTTTGGCGGACAGTTTTTCAAAAGAACGTACCGGTTGCTAGAAAAAAAATATTTTGCTTCATTTTGGCAACAACATATATGATATTGCAGGGGCAAAAATCTAAATATCCGTTAGGTGCATTGTAACGAAAAATTCAGTTACAAACTATATATATATATATATATATATATATATATATATATGTTAAAATTGTAAGATGAATTTTTGATATAGCCTATTCGCGTTAAAAAAAATACATTTTCGAAACCACTGTAAAACTAAAGAGCGAGGCCTTAATCAGAATATGTTAAATTTCTCTTTCGCTGTGTTTGTAAATGGAGAAGTGATTTTTTTTACGACATCTTGAGCTTAGCGCTTGTTCGGTGTGTTACGAGCGCAAGGCCAGATCTTCGACTTGTGGACTGTGTTCTGACACTGAAAAGACATGATGTTTATGAACTCCCGTGTCTGCTCCCATACACTCTACGACCAATAAAAGTCACAACATCGTTAATGAAGTTTTGGCTGCGTGTACATGAACCGGTATTTTACGCTGCGAAATTCCCCGCTCCGCCATGACACACGAACTGAAATGCGGTGTGTGTAATTTATTGTTACGATAGCTTCACGACGGAGGTTTGTTAATGAAGTCAGCGAAATGAAGCGTGCAGTAAAAAGTGCAGGTCTGGAAGAATATTTCATCAAGCAGGTGCGTTGCTTTGAATATGTATGTGTTTATGGGTGGGTGGGGTGAAACGGTGATTAAAGAGGGATTGCAGTGTCTAAGCAGTGCAGCCCCTTAATGATATTTGGCCTCCCTCCACCTGCACTTCAAATGCGTTGCAGCGATTTAGGGCCTACGACTATTTTTTTTCTGACAAAACTATTTAACGCGCATTACATTTGTATATCTACGAAAATAAAATAAAAACACACTCTGTCACTAAAGTTTTAACAATTCGGCACGTTTATTAGAGACATAATTTTCGGGCCCCTCGAAATTGCAAAAAATGGCTTTCCAGATTACCATATTTGGGAAAAAGTGGCATTCGATAAAACAGAACAGAAGAAAAGTATGCTGCCCACAAATAAAATAAACTTTATCGCCTCAAAGTCCTATAGTAACATAGATAATAGTAAACAGTGCACGCCAGCTGGGTGACTTGAGCGAAGAGGCGATAATGTATTACATGCGCCGGTCAGTGGCACCCTTAGCATTCCATCGATATTCTGCCTCACACACAAAACCCAGCCTATCTCGGGAGGGTTCTTAATTTGACGCAAACTCTTTTGAAAAAAAAAAAAAAAATGGATCATGTACGATTCGGGCGAGGACTAAGGAAACTATCCCGAGGTGTTTTCAAAAGCTCATGAGGGTAGTAGGTAAGACAACATGTCAGATTCTGCTGTACGAAAGACAACCCGAGTAATGTTTACTCGTTCACTTGACAGCTCTATTAACTCTTCAATTACCTGCTCCAGAACAAGGGAAGCGGCGCGGTGGTTAGTAGACGAAAGTAGCAATTTGGCGCCAAAAAGAATGTTAACAGTAGACGTCATAACCAAATCAACAACGAAGTAAAACTGAATTCACTATGTTCAAAATATTGGAGAAACATTCACGAAACCTATATGTAATACAAATAAAATAACGTTTAAAGAGTATGCTGCGGGCGTCGCATTAAAAAAAATTGTTTAACAGGTATAAAACATGTATTTTTTTTTCATTCCTTCAAGTTTAAAACACTGAACAGCGGTACAGGTGTTCATCAAGGACTGAGATAACCTACCCTACTCCGGCTCCTGAGCTTTTGTAAACACCTATAGTGTGCGAAAATGCATGATTTTATATTGTTATTAACTAGGTAGCAGGTGCTTAGAACACCACGGAAACTCTAAATGCTGTTGCTGGTATAGACTATCCCAGGAATAAGTGCATTATTCTGACAGCTCTGCTAACATAGCTTGTTGTTTATAATGTCTTCACATTTTGTTTCCCAGGGTTTTATATGCTAGCAACATCGATTTACCTTCATTCAGCAAGTTAATACATTGTTTCATGACGATAAAATACTGAAATTTGTATTCACTGATTCGAAATTATGAGCGGCACCGTAAGAAACACTCAGGGGAAACATTCTAAAGGGCATATTGCTAACATTTTACTAAGAAATGGCAGGACTTTGTGAGTTACATGGTAATGAAAGCTGAACTACAGCAAAATTAGAGCAGCCGATATGGAACTTATGAGAACAGTCCTGGTACTAACAAGAAGAGAGACAGATTGAAAAATTACATCATCAGGAATAACGAAGGAATATACATCATAAATGAAAATATTTAAGAAATCACAAAAACAAAATAGAAATGACATCTAGAAAGAATGAACGATGAACGCATTCCAAAGCAACTACTGCATTACACCCTAGAAGGAAGACGAAACATCGGCAGGCACTAGAGAAGTTGGTCAGATCAAGAAGTCGCAACGAGCCAATCTGTATAAAGCTTGAAGGAGAAGAAGTTTGTGTCTGGTATGGTATTTACATTCTGTCAAAAAATGCACTCATTCTTGGGATGTAGGCCTAGTGCAGAATCAATGAAAGATGCCAACAAATTAATAAAATATTCCATGATTATTTATGTCAAGCAGTTTACGAAAATACACACCTATCTTATGCCTTGGCGAAGAGAAAATTTTGATAATACTATTTGAATAAATGTTACGGCTCAAAACTGAAAAAAAAAAAAATAATAATAATAATAAAATAAAATAAAATTGTCTCAGACTCCCCCTTAACGCAGATTGAAACTTGTTTGGGCTGCAATGTAATTGAGTCCATACTTCGTAGGTTTGCGGCAGTAGTAGTATAGGTCGTCCACGGGCAGTTGTAGTGTTCGACTCTGTGTTTTGTGCTGCATTACTGATGCCTATAGACATGGCTGTGTTTAGTAGAAGGCCGGAGTCTTGGATGTGGCAACGCTGCATCGGAGGCCTGCTAACGGTCGTTCATTGGCTGCCCTAGTCAGCGTAGACGTGTACACGCCACTAAAGCTGCATCTATACACGTTGCATAGACTAGGGTGGCCAAGAAGTGACAAGGAGCAGGCCCCCGATGCAGTGTTGCCATATTCAAAACTTCGGCCTTCTACTAGAGACGGCCATGCTATAGAGCGTCACAACCTTAGATTGCAATATATCAGGACTTAAGGCGCGCTACGTTGCCGGATCGCAACCGCGTTACGAAGGTCGGGAGATATACTACTTCCTAATTTTGAGTACTACAAAATTATGTTTTTTTTTTTTTTTTTTTTTTTTTTTTGAATTGATTTTGTAACCTGTTTAAGATTACGCTTCAAAATATCTAACTATACACATTTTATATTAATTTAAAATAAACAATTCACATACTCCACTTACACAAATTCACTCGATTAATGGCAACAGAAAATTAAAAAAATATATTATTCCATACATTTTAATCATTATAGCTACTGACAAAACACGCCATTCCTTCCATAGGAATAAGGAAGACAAGAATGTGGTTGGGGCAAAGTTGATGATTAATAAATCTATGATATAAAGGAATTTTGTGTAGGAACGGGAAAATCTGGCTTTTTGCCATTATGAACTTATGCTAAAATTACGTTTAAAGAGGAATGAATATCATTTTAAAAAATTTCCGTGATCCAAATTAAGGTTCGAACCCTCATTTCAACATTTTTTTGCGATACATGTTTTCACATGAGCAGGTATCAAAATGTTGCCTTCAGTATTCTCTAAACTTGTTTTACTATGAATTGCATTAATTATTTCAGGATAAAAACATGAAGTTGAAGCTGATAATATAATAAACGGAATTTTCGCCAGTAAACTAATTAGCCGAAACCATGTACCTTAATTGTCTTGAATAGGGTTCTAAAGCTTCGGGAAAAAAACCGAAAAAATGGGGGGGGGGGGGAACTGGGAAAAATTGTTTTATCTCCTTTGATGTGAAAATGGGAAAAACAAGATTTTTTCACCAAGGCGAAAAATTACAGGAAATTAAAAATATATATATAAAAATTATTCTACAGTTTTGGATTTACAAATCTGGATGGTATATATATTTACATTCGGGCCTATCTGCCAATGCACACACTACCATACTATCAAAATGAAATAACCAGTAAATGTAACATAAAACTGGGTTCACTTATCACTGCTTCTTGCCCACGGCTTTCCTTTTGTATAAACTATCTACTTGGGAAAAGTAAAAAAAAAAAATATGTTTGCAGGGAAGTTGTGGTGTTTTTTGCCAGACATGATATAACTGACATGTGAAATTTAACACCGATTGCTGTTTGCCAGGTGTTCAGTTACCACGTATGATGGTGTGTGTGTGTGTGTGTGTGTGTGTGTGTAGATTACTAGTTAACAAGTTACTAAAATTACAGTAATGTGATGCTTCTGTAGTTTCCCTTATCTTAAATCTATAAAGTTCTCTTGCTTGCCTTCTTTCCACAACATTCCTACACCTTGCTAGTAAGTAAACGTTCAGAATGAGTCAGACAGGCCAATTCTCCGCATTTCTCATTTTATTGACCTTATATAAGTTACTATGTATTGTTTACCCACCACAGGTATAGTATAATTTCTCAATAATTTAATTTTTTTTCTATTTTTTTTTTCAGAAAACTTTAAAAAAAAAATCCTGGTTTTTTTCTATTTCATCAATTTTTCTGTAAATTTTAGAATTCTAGTCTTGAAACAGACGACGCAGCAAAAAGCCTGCAAACAAACTGGGAGACATATTTTTATATTTGCTCTAGTTTAGGCTTTAAATATAATAATAGCACAAGTGAAGAATTGAGGGATCATAGTCTTAAATTTGTTAACGGGAATTTCGTTTCTCTTTCTTTTTCGGTTTCAACTTTGCAGGTTAGTTAAAGCCACGTTTGGTAGGTTTTTTTTTTCACATTGAGGCAATAAACTCAAAACCTTTTTAATGGAATACTTTGAAAAAAATTCAAGGCTTAAGCGCAGTGATTCACGTCTATGTACGTGTTTCGCAAAATAATGCAGCGTTCAGTTACATATTATTTTGCTTTATTATGGCTTATTTTCGTAACGAAATTGGATATACTTTGGGTGCAACAATCTTGAAAACTATGAGATTTATTACTCGCGACGTCAAGCGATGACCTTAGATTTTATTTGTGGAAAGTATGCGGCAAAGTCCAATGTAGGTTTCAATGATTTTGTTGATACGATTACGGTTGATATTTTCTCAGCACTTTTGAGAAGATTGATAATTATGCTTTTAACGGACGGCATTTTTAAATTCACAGGGACGCAGTTTTAAATTTCTTCTTTTTGTAGGTAAACGTATTGTAAACATTTTTAAATAGGTATACAAGAAAAAAATACTTTCCGTACCACACTACACCACGTCTTACGCGGCATGTTCATTAAGAATGTGTGGTAGATAAATGCTGAAAACGTCAATTGATTTCTACGCTTTTTTCGAAGCCAATATGGATAAAATATTCAATGACAATCCAAGATAATGATATTTGCCAACTTTATGGGTAAATATTGATCCAGAATTACTAATTCGTTTTGCGTGATCTCTTGCGCCGCAGTTAAATGCACGAGGTTCCGGCGTCAGAGATTGTACCTCAGAAGTTCGTAACACTGGAAACAATTTTGTTTAAAACGTTGGCTAAAACTATGATTGCTATTATTTAATTTTCGCAAATTGGCACGTACCACGCCCTCTTAAATCCTAACGTAGGAGGCTATTAAACGCTTTATGTAATTTCAACACTAGTTGCTTTTCAAACAATTTTGATTACAACCTACACAATATTAACGTTTCTTGTAAGCTTGAGGTCAACATATCTGATTACGGAAACATTAATTACCGTATAGTTTGTGTTACCAATAACAACTGATCATGCCTTTAGTGTAATATTGATGGGGCATAACATTGTTAACGTTGCCACAACAATATAGCTGTAACTGGATAATGTACGTTACTAGAAACATCTAGAGCCGCTGATTTTCTGTAAAAAGAATTTTACCACAACTTGTTGCAATGCCTTATGTGCACATCTGTAGCTGTGATTTGTGGTTGTCGGCAGTGCTGTGTGATCAGTAGGGACCCGTGTTTTTTCGCGAAAATAATATTGCCCCAGTTTGTTTCAGTGCCTTACGTGCACATCTGTATTTCCGCTTCATGGTTATTGGCAGCGTGTCTATGAGAAGAGCCGTATATCACTTGACTGAGCCAATTAGAATAACGTTCCTGCAACACCACACGTCGGTGATTTGGCGGTAGAATCCCAAGGCTCGTGGCAGTTAAAATATCCAATCACCGACCACGAAGCAGAACTGCAGGTGTGCACGTAAGGCACCGAAGCAAATAGAGGCGAAAAACAAGGGTCCCTAGTGATCAGAGTTGACTGTACCAATGAGGATAAAGTTACTGCCACACCACACGTCTGTGATGTTATGAAGGTTGACGTCTAAGACTCTGACCGAGCGATGTGGCTCAATGGTGACACGTTGGCCTCGCATTCGGGAGGTCCCAGGCTCCTGCCATCCTCATTTCGGTTTTTTATAGTTTCCGGAAATCACTCCATGCGAATACTGGGATGGTTCCTTAACAAAGGCCATGGTCGACTCCTCTCCCAGCTCCTGTCATTGTACCAAGTTGTGTGTCGTCGTCTTTAATGACCTCGCTGTTGACGAGACGTAAAATACCAATTATCATCTACCACCATCTCAGACGCTGAGAGTTCAAGGTATCCGATCGCCATAAAGGGGCCGCGGTGGCTGAATGGACCATTCGCCTCCCACTAAGGTGATCCGGGTTTGATTCCCAACGGGGTCGGTCCCATGATTTTCGCATTGTGCCAGACGATGTCGCTGGTCGGCGGGTTTTACCAGGGATCTCCCGTTTCCCCCACTCTTTCATTCCGGTGCTGCTCCATACTCATCTCGTGTCACCAGCGCTAAAGACCTCGATGTTGAGCGCTGACCAAAATTTCTCACTCGCTGGCCAGGGAGTAGCCTATATCTGTATAACATTCGGTAAAAGTTGGTTTACAGCAGCATAAGTGTTTCATCTATGTAGCACCTTAGAGCAGAAGATCAGCAAAATGTTTGGGCCTCGGTTTTGTACGAAAGATAATAATTGTACTGGAGCCATTTTTCACTGTAGCGGGTCGAGAAAGTAAATGTCTTGGCGCAACGCTCACCCTCTCACAACAGACCATTAAAGGAGAGAGAACCGAGAGAAAAAATAAGTTTTTTTACGTACTATTAATAACCAAACTCCCACCTTGAATCAGGGCAAGAAGCAAGACGCCAACCTTGTTAGTCTGAAAGGAGATGTGTGCGTGTCGAGGTGTGTGTTTGTGTGTGTGTGTGTGTGTTCTCTGGCGCCGTCGTGAGAGAGATAGAGAGAGAAAGCTGACTCTGGGACAGCGTGGCCATGTTTGGGGAAATGCGTAGTGTTGGCACAGCACGGCGCGAACTAGATTCCAGTCGGTCAGTTGGTTGGTTCGGACTCGATGCATTGCGACTCGCGCCGGTTGGAAGTGACGCCGTAAAAATAATAATAAATGTCACTGGGGCACGCCCATTCCTGTCAAACCGTATATGTAGCCTGTACCACGCAAGAATTCTATTTTCTTTACAGTTATCAAGAGTATCATGTGTACAAATTTCTACAGGAAAATACTTTTGAATTTGATCAACTACACCGTGTGAGAGCCAGCTGAGTGTGTTTGTCCAAAAATCACTTGTGGAAGAGGAAGACACTGCCTATTCCACGGAAACAACTGTAAAAATAAATGCCAACACAACTGTCAAATACTGGAATTATTACATGAGACCGACTATACACACGTGGCCGGTTCGGGCGATGCGACAGAATCGGGCGTCATTATGAGAAGATGCCAAAATGCAAAAAAAAAAAAAAATAGTTGGTACTCATATTATTTGAACTTCACATTTTTTTTTGTTAAAAATAGTGCACTGAATAATCACTGTAAAACACATGCCGTAAGCGGGAAAAGGGGAAAAAAAGGGGGGGGGGGGTCTTTGGGACATGAAAAAATTATTTGCTGTGTATTGGTAGCCCTGCATACTAAATTTGATAGTGATAAATTCCAAACCACAATCATCCACATGGCATTTAACTGATATTTTTTACTTACAGTTGACATAAAAATAATACAAAAGTGTTCTACATTCACCCTCTCTTCCAGTATATTTCACCCCATTCTCCATACTGTAAAAGAGTGTACAATTTTTTTAGTTTACCTAATCGAGTGTTTAGGGGAGAGGACGATATTGCTATGACTTCACACCACCCTGAAAAATGCACACAGCCTGCCCTAATTTTTTTGCAAAGTTAACTAAGAATTTTTTTTGTAATAATATTAGGGTTTTGAAGTTTTTAGGTTGGAGAGGGGTGAAATCAACGAAGTAGCGTCAAAATGAGGGATTTTTTCCTTTCGTGTAAAATAAAATAAACGACCATACAGCGCTTGAAGTACAGCTGTGGGTTGTTTATTGATTTCAGAATGTTGCAAATTTGTGTGTCAGTATTTGGGGTACAGTCCTCATATCTAGAACAAAAAAAAAATATTTGAGCATATGTCCGAAAACTGGCTCATGTAATTGGTTACAAGTAAGCAACTAATATAGGAAACGACCTCCCTATCCTACCTTCACGCGCTCATCAAGCGTCAGACAGCCTGAACATTGCCGACGACATACACTGTTGTTGAATCACAAACTGGATTGTCTACATTTTATTATGTTTATGTTTTACAATGGAATATGAAGCGGCGGTGGCGTCTTGTTGAGAGTGAAGCGCGAGTGTTTTACGTCGGGACTACGACGCCATCTTTCTTTCTCTCTCTAGGGCAGGTCCCCGTGCCGCTGCCGGCTAATTATAACACTGCGCCGCTGCGGGAAGGACGCCCTGTCGCGCCTCGTGGTTCGGCGTCTCGCTGCGCCCTTCCCCCCTTCACCCCGCACTATCAAACTTCAGATTAGAGAAGCCTACAGCTGGACCACAGCTACGGTTACCAGACACTGTCAGTAGAAAAAAAAAGAGGAAATTGCTCTCGCAAAATGAGGACATTTCACTAAAAAGGAGGACAATGAAAAATTTGATCTTTGAAAGAACTGTGCAATGGGAGTGCATGACTGGATTTATTTGCTTGGACATAACTTGCTCCATATTATTTTTAGTTTTCTTTTGACAGTCATTTTTTTTCGCAATGGAGTATGTCCAAGCAAATAAATCTAGTCATTGAAAAGTTCTCTAATCCGTAAATTAGTTATCGTGAGATATTTTCATGTGAAAACCAAATTTAAGGGGCCTTCCTAGGTAAACTACGTCTGTGTGTGCGAGGAAGAAAATCGATGGAACGGTAAGGTTGCAGTTGACCGACGTATGTAATGTAGTATCGCCCCTCCGTGCAAGCCACTCAGCTGGCGTGCAGTACTTTACTATTATCCTTTTTCCTAAGGGACTTAAAGCGATGACCACATTATTTTATTACTAGCCAGCGTAGTTCAAAGTATAACGGTAGTTTCTATTGTTGTTTTTGTCGAATCCGGTTGTTATGTTTCCAGATACGGCAATTTCGAAAAGCCATTTTTAGGGACCCGAAAAAAAAAATATATATATATGGTTTAATGGGGGTTGCATATGTGCGCCTGAAACATTGGAACTGCCTTCTAAATAACCCAATAAGTGACCATGAGTCTTATGCACATACGTAGAGCAAAGAATTAACATTTAGCCAAAATGCGTAACGCTCACATCTGCACCTATGCCTCGTGGCTATGGACACCATTAGTTGTGATGTCACACGAGAGCACTGGTTCCAAACACAGGTTTGTCTTGTAAGTTTAGCATTTAAATATAAATGTAGGTATTAGTTATCAGTTGACTTAATTCATTCTTGTTGTAACTGCCCATCTTTGAATAGCGATAAATTGTACTATTCAAACGAGAACAAACATGCAAATTTACCTTTAGGTTAAGTAACCTTGTCGCTGCTTACACTTAAATAACTCCGAGTATGCTGCATTTTTATCTGTTATGCTCTGTTCAAAACTTCTATGATTTTACTTATTTCGAAAAATAATATAATCTACCCAATTTTTGTTAGGGATGTAATATTAGATCATTATTAGAGATGGAGAAATTTCGCGAATTCAATGACCTGCATGCTAGAATCAATTATTCTATGCATACTCAAGCCCTGTCTATTCGTTCATTGACTGTTGTTCCACTGAGTAGCAGCTAATGGACAAATGGTCGGGACTTGAGTACGTATAGGATATTTGATTCTAACATGCAAGTCATTGAATTCGCGAAATTTCACCATCTCTAATCATTATTTAGCATGTGCCGAGAATATATCTGTTTGGAACTATACTGTATCCATTCCAAGGTTGCAGCAGAAATAAACATTGTCACAGATGAGCTCATGCTCATTGGTTGGCTGGTTAGTTAACAGTGTCGTTGCGACAGGAAATAGTTCCTACGCTAAGTTTCTGTTTTTTAGTTCGGGATAGGTAATTTTATCGTTTAGTTACGTTTTTTAATCCTCCGTAATATAATATCACTCTGTGCGCATGAAATACTATATGTGTGGTGTGGAATGTATTAACTACGACTTACGCGACGACGCCACGTCCATAGTGATTCCATTTCCTCCACAGCGAGGCGTGATTCCGTTTCTCCACTTGTCGCCAGCTCGCGAGACACATGGAGCTGGTGCGGCGGTTTGTTGCACAGCCAATGTCGTTCAAGCGCGGGAACAGGCGGAGTGACACAAGCTGCAATCTTGGAATGGATAGAGTATAGGTCCGTCGTGTGTCGTCACACTAATGGTGTCCATTGACAGCGTGTATTTGTGCAGAGAAGTAGTTCATTCGACTGGGCCAATGACAATAAGGTTTAGTGCGACACCACACGTCTGTGATTTGCAGGTAGATGCCCGAGACGTCGAGAGTTAAAAACAGCCAATCCCTGTCCATGAAGCAAAGCTTTAGATGTGAAAACGAGGCACTGAAACAAAACGTTGTACGAATTCTTTTCACACAAAAAAAAAAAAACACCAGTTCTACTGACATAAATCATTGAAACAAGATAGTGCAAAATTATTTTCACCAAAAATCAGAGCAACTGTTTATAGCAGTTGTGTTGTAAAAATAGGTTTGATGCTACTTGGGCCGTTATTGATCTCACCTCGTATCGGAAACACGATGCGTGGGCGTCTGCACTTTCTGACCTGCCGTTTTCCGTCTCGAGAGATTTATTGCGCGCCAGTAAAATGGAACTTCTCATCTTGCGGTCGTGGCCGGTCAGGGCGCATTAACAAGCCAGAGACATTCCTATGTTTTTTTATTTTTTGT
The DNA here is from genome assembly GCA_003012365.1 of Medauroidea extradentata. Classification (NCBI taxonomy): domain Eukaryota; kingdom Metazoa; phylum Arthropoda; class Insecta; order Phasmatodea; family Phasmatidae; genus Medauroidea; species Medauroidea extradentata. The sequence goes on along the minus strand of PNEQ01066583.1, from coordinate 71,291 downwards.
CACCGGAGCGTAAGGGGATACCGCAAACACAAGGCCACTTTTCTGCTCGACCTTTCAAAGTATTTCTTCCCGACATTCCTAGTTTCAGTAGTATAATACCTACTCCGACTCTTAGATGACATTTTCTGTAAGTTAAGAAAATAATAATAATGTTACTTATACACTAAGTCGTATTTAGTTGTTACAATGAATAAAATATTAATCACTGAAAGTCCGGTTTGCTGTTTATGATTGATAAATCTGTAATTCGAATATCACTTTAAAGGCAGGTGAAATTCACTGAGAATAAGTGGGAATCGCGTTTATATCAGTAGCACTCCGCGTCATTGGAACGAACGGCACCGTTGCACTGTCTTCTGTTGCATATTTTTGACCGAAACGACTGGAGTTGCAAAGATGTGGTTCATTTCTCATTGATTCTAGTTTACAGTTTTACGAAAAGTGAAATAAACATTTTTTCTTAATGCCATTAACGTCAAAATCCGACGTAACAGAAAAAAAAGTACGCCCTTAATAATTGTATAGTTGCGTAACACTGATTTAGTGATAGCTTCTTTAAATAAATCCTGGGATGATGAAAATCTACAATATTTTCGAAACTATTTAAATCAATTACACATATTTATTTACTAAAGAAAAAATTTAAAATTTAAATATGTTTATTATTTTTAATTTACTAGCTGTAATTGGAAATTATAAGTTGAGCCATAAAACTTTCGTAAAACTAATTTTGCCCCAGTTTGTTTCAGTGCCTTACGTACACATCTGCAATTATGCTTCATGGTTATTGACAGTGTGTCTGTGTGAAGAGCCGTATATCATTTGACTGAGCCAATTACAATAACGTTCCTGCAACACCACACGTCTGTGATTTGCCGGTAGAATTCCAAGGCTGGTGAGAGTTAAAATATCCAATCACTGACCACGAAGCAGAACTGCAGATGTGCACGTAAGGCACTGAAACAAAGTGGGGCAAAATTATTTTAGCGAAATGTTTATTGCCCTAATGATAGCCAGTGTTGGCATGTTTAAAATAAAATTTTAACACTACACTTTTGAATAAAACATGTTTTGAATATCCCATTTTTTTTTGTTTCTTCAATAAAAATTAATTTATATGATATATATGTACAAATATTCAATAAACTGACTGAGAAAGTAAAAAAGCAGGCCTAAAAGATGGTTACAATGACTCTTAGTGCGAAAAAATTACTTCAGTAAATACTATATGGATGTTAATTAAAATTTAAAATATAATACAAACCCGAGCTAAATATAATGTTTATAAGCTATTTGTAAACTTAATTAGTTCGTGTAAAACATTGTTTATTTATCACATATACTTCGTGGTATTGTTGAAAAATAACGTATATAACTAATGAAAACAAAAAAAAAACAGTTTAAAACAAAAAAAACATGTGTCATTTTTGAACGATTCTTGCACTAGGGGTTAGTGATAAACTAAAGAAGTATTTTAGACATACACCAATGCAAACAAAGGGCTTTTGTTGTCAGACGAGTGATCTACAATACCACTGCAAGCTTTTTCATTGTCTTGCGGTAGAGGCGATACCGCACCAGATGAGCCAGTCAACATCGCCCTTGGCCCCCAAGCTTCACTCACACAAACACATGGCCAACAGGCGGGTGCCTTAAGATGAGTCGAAATTTAAAAAAAAAAAGTTCACTGCATGGACCTTTGTTAAAGGTATGTCACAGGGTTAGGCAGACACATACGGACGCACAGTTCATAGGTCTGTCAAATATTGGATGATACTGTGTCCTTTAGTAAATGTTCCCCTCTCCCTTCATACGCTATTTATTTTTTATATTAATTGTTTATTATTTTCTTGTGGATCTTGTACCGACAAAGTAAACGTGTCTTCTTTATGTCAACGCTCAAAGAAAGCGGGTATTAATTTGGCGGCGCGTTTAAGAAAACACCGTGTGTTTATTCGGGAGGTCGCGTGTTTTGTGACAAAAATAAAAACAACACCCATCGTGTTTCGTGACAGATAAACATAGCCTTTCTCTCCGCTAACGAGGGACCGGCGCGTTGTTTAACGACTCGAAAATGACGAAAGAATTCTGGCGGTATAATTATTAAGTACCGTCTCGTGAATACTTCCACAAGACAAGACCTTGAGAGATCTTCATGCCGTATTTTTTTGTCGTAATTTTTTCTAAGTCTTTCGTAACCAGGAACTGTTTTGTTTTTACACGCACGTGTCTGAAGATGGTCTTTATTCGCAATACGCTCCAATGTCTCTAACTTCGTCGATAGTTTACTACTCGTGAAATAACCGAAGAGGGATTGTTAGACAATTTTGTTGTATGTTCAGTTTTTGAGCCATAACATTTATTCAGATTGTTTTTCCAAATTTTTCTTTTCGACAAAGCAAAGGATAAATTCCTGTTTAACTGCTTGACCTAAATAATAATGCAATATTTTAATTAATTTATCATGCATAATCGTTGCAAGAAAAGTCTTGAAAGTTAAACTATAATTCTTTTGCAATGATTCTGCATGACAAATTAATGAAAGTTTCTATTATTGTTTATGTCAAGAAATTTACGTAGAGTGTATCCAAGCAACTAAAACTATTTTCAAGGAAAACTTTTAGAATAAAGTAGTATGCATAGAGATGATGAATCATCATTGATGGTATATCGCGAAAACTTTTTGTGCCAACGTAGTCTTGAAAACACTGTAGTTTATCGCAACACGTATGACTGGGTGATACACGTCTGAACTCCGTAGCTGTCTGCAAACCAATAACACGCATCATATCTTACAAAAGCGGGATTCTTACTGGCTCAGTCAAATCGGGCAACAGCTCCATATACAGGGAAAAGCCAGTGATGTTTAGATAATCTGAACGTACGTTGAAACTTAGCAAACAGTCAAGTTTTCCCTCGATAAACCATCATTTCTAACTGTGCATTAGTACCGAGCATAAGTTTTTCAAATTTTTCTTAACTGTACGGCTTAATTTAATACGTCTAGCTAAATAGCCTTAAAGAAAAATATTTCTGTGTTGTAAAGTAAACGTTTTTACTTGCGATGGCTGTAAGTGAATTTCGTTTTTTCTAACAACACTGTATTCGTAGAAGGTTGCCGTCACAGGCCTTCACGATCAGACCACAGAATATTGAGAAATACAGAAGCGAAATAGCCTGTAGGACAGCAAACTCAGTAACACACGCCAGCAAAATGGCTTCCCTGACCAGTAAAATGTCGGAAACGCCTATACCACCAACCAGCGTAAGGTGGCTGCCCTGCTAGCCGGCAGCCAGGTCAATAGGAAACCTGAAGTAACATGCAGGAATCAAACAGACACGTGGCTGGTATACTCTGTTTCACATAAGTTTGGATAAATTTTACAGCAACTTATGGTCATTGATTTTCAGTATTTTGTGATTTGTTGCACAACGCAAGACATTTTTAGCTCTATAATAAATCAGAAATGTCCATTTTAGCATTTGTACTGCAAAGTTTTGTCTTCTGATACACATAACAAAACATTACAAATTATTGCTAGAGGTACGTCAATTTCGCGGATTCATCTGGCAGTAGCCTAGATTGCTCAGTCCTGTACACGCTCTGGATACAGTCGATTATTCATTGGCTTACAACATTACAAGCGATCGCTCTATGAATAGGGACACGATTTTGTCGCGAAAAGATTTTTGCCACACTTTGTTTCAGTGACTCACGTGCACATCGGCAGTTCTGTTTCAAGGTTATTGGCAGCGTGTCTTTGCTCAGACACGTTTCTCATTTGACTGCACCAATCATAATAATAATAATAATATTGTGAGTATGTACGTCTATAATTTGACAAAGCCAGTGAGAGTAAAATAATCCATTCATAGACGATATAGCAGAGCTGCAGGTGTGCACATGACGCATCGAAACCAAATGTTGCAAAAATCTTTTTGCCATAAAATCGTGGCTCTATCTATGAATCATTTCCTTATTTACTACTGGCTTGTAATAGTCAAATTCGTTTCGTGACAGCCGCCAGCTAATCACACACGTGATTATGAAGTATATATTTTTGGCGTTCAACCTGACCTGGAATGTATTTGCGAAATTGACGTAGGCCTACCTCTAATTACTGCCCATACGTTGCTTTCAGATTTATTCAAACTTATATGGAATGAAGTATATCAACAGCCTGAGACAGCCAAAAAAACTGTGAAGCTCACCACATTTATCGAGTGAACCGCCGCGACGTTTTACGCCTGTGATCAGACGGTGAACCCAGGTCGGGTAAGAGCAGCTAAACCGGATGTCCTCGAAACAGCAGCACTAACCTTTCATCATCAGCTATCCTCCTCCCATCAACCAGAGACCTTTCTTCACCGGTCACCTACCGCACACAATGTCGCCATTCATATGCCCTTCAACCTTGAGTTGATATTTAGTCGCCTAGCATTCCGAGCAATTAAGTTCATGCCGCCCTGTTCCTGCCGTTTTCGTTATAATTAATTTTTTAAGGTCACGACCTTTAATTTATTTTAAAAAATTGCAAATAACCGAATATTTTTTAACCAAATGCTTTGGAAAAATTGTGTACTATGTACCCTCATACTGATACACAATTTTGCCGCAGTGATTTTTAAACTAATATGCCGCTTGCTAAACAGGAAAATATTTTCCTTCATTTTGGCGATTTTGACAACAAAATACGTGATATTTCAGAGGCAAAAATCTAAAAATCTAAAAATAAATAAAAAAAAAAAACCTTGGTGTATTGCAGCAGAAATATTCAGATACGAACGATAATATACATTATTCAATACTGTCAGAATGAATTTTTGATTTATGTATTAATTTGTGTTATTTTATTTTTCGAAACCACTGCAAAACTAAATAGTGAGGCTCTTTAGGCCTGATTCACAATGCGCAGTCAGCAGCCGACTCCCGGCTCTTGGCAGACGAATACAGTTCACAATGTGCAGTCCAGCATCCATGATTCTTATGCATTTTTTTTTTTTAAGAAATGCCGGTTTAATGGTCAGCCATGTTTTAAACATACTGTTTTTAAATTTGTAAAAATTGCTTTCTTTGCATTTAGAAACATAGAAAATCTCACAAAGTAATATTTGTTTACATCACGTGATTACGAGAACAACGCCTGATTGGTTGGAATTTTTCGGCAGTCGGCAGTCCTGAAGTTGGAGATAAAGTCCACCGATCTCCGACTGCGGTCTGCGGACTGCCAACTGCGCATTGTGAATCGGGCCTTAGTTTATACAGTTCTTCCATAGTTATTTTTTAATCTTAAACGAGAGCATATATAAAAAATCTGCCTGGCAATTATGTTTAAAATGTTTTTTTTTTGTCCTGATGGCTATTTTTTTTTTCAAGCAAGAAAATATAAGGTTTCTACCAAAAAGCCAAATAACCTGAATTTCGTTACTTTCATAGCTAAAACAAGAATATATACTGCCTTAGAAAAATCAGCCAACATGTAGAAGACGATTTTAAACATAACTGCCAGACGGTATTTCATATCTGCTTTCCTTTAGGCGTTAAAATTTAATATCGCTAGAAACGTAGAAACTACAGCAGACTTCACAAGCATATTTGGCAGTTTCTTTAAAAATAGTTTCCACTACCTTGGCAAATTTTCCGTAATAGTAAGCACTATGGTCTTAACTACGAATGTAATTAACGAAATTTATGTCAATTAACTTATTACTCAGAATCGTGTATTTCTTGCCTTGAAAAAATTAAGTCACGAAAAAAAAAACCATAGTAAACAAAACTACCAAACAAGTTTGTGGTATCTGTTCTCGTTTAAGTTCAATCACAAATAAAAAAATAATAACGGAAAAACAGAAAAAAAAAATCGGGAACTTGCCTTAAAGGCGCTGCATATCTGGAAGCCCTTCTGGCGATGTGAAAAAAAAGGCTTTAATTTTAATTTATTATAGGTGGGACTCAGTTGCATTTCACAATATTGCTTACATTAACATTTTCTGCGATGAGAATGGGGTGATATATTGCTGAAGAATAAAACACACACTTATATGTATGTATGTATAGATCGATCGATCACACATACATACATACATCCACGCACGTATAATTATCCTGGGCTAAATTGGAGACGAAAATGTAAGCGTCAAAGTGTTGTACGACATTTTACGTGCACAATGTTGCAACACTGCATGGAGAAAGTCCCTATATATATATATATATATATATATATATATATATATATATATATGTGTGTGTGTGTGTGTGTGTGTGTGTGTGTGTGTGTGTGTGTGCGCGCGTGTATCTGTGTGTGAGATAAATTTGTTTTCGATTTTTTTCACATGAACATGCTTTTATTTATAGTTTCTGGGGGTTGAAAAAAAATTAATCAAAAGGTTGCAATAAAGCACGCACCAAAGTTACGTGATTTTTTTTTTTTAACGTGTTGCATCTCGTTGCAACGTTGTGCAGTGTACTCAGTCTTTTACGGAGTCGTTCTGTTTAAAATACAGTATGTTGATAATCTCAGCGGACAAAATTTAAAGATAGCTGTTTCCATGAAAAACCGTTCTACGTCAAATTTCCTAAGATAAATTGCAATAGACTTTGTAAAATGTATTTGCTTATGTTTTTGTCAAATATGAAGATACTGGCCAAGTACATTTTATATTTCGATAGTTAAAACAAAATATTATATACATAAACATATTTAATGCTAAATTTTCCCATATGGCTACATTCTTTCAGAAATTTCACATAGCTTACTTTTTGTCTGAGTTTTTTTAAGCTGATCCTGCAAGGAGTAATTAATTTCTACTTTTTATTGCTTATTAAATCTCCATGTCTGCAATTAGTCACGTAACTAAATAAATTGGAGTCTTTAAAGCAAACTTAAAACACGAAAACATTACCTACATCGTTATTACTTACAGGTTTTTAACGAGCTACCGAAATAACGTATATTTTCTGGACACAAATCTCGTTTAGTAATCCGAGAAGAAAAAAAAAACGGGGGGCGAGGAGAGAATTATAAGAAGTTGGCAGATGAATGGCTTGCTAATTTCTCGCAGGTTTTCCACGCGCCTGTGCTTCAGTCTTGCTTGCACGAGTAAATTTAAACTGGCAGTTACAGAGCGGGCCCCTTTTTTATGTTCGTGTTGATAACTGGGTGTTTGGTTCCAGGAACTGCCTATTAGAAATGATGACTACATTACGGATATTTCCCAGCGACATAAAAAAAATATGGACATGTGTCTTGCTGTTATTTCGCTACCTGCGGGCGAGCTCAGGAAGGCCTGCCCCTAGAGAGACGCAGGAGAGAAACAAAGACTGCTCTGAATCAGAATGTATGAATATTCACTGATAGTTCACATGTTTTTACACATTTTAAGCATATTGAACCAGTGAAAAACCACTGGCATATCAATGAATGAATATTCACTCCATTTTCCAGTGGTTTTTCACCTATTCTTTTAATTGAAAAGACTCCATTCAGAATTTGTGAAAATCATTAGAATATTAGTGAATATTCACTAATTCCGATTTACAGTGATTGTGCGTATTGGAACTTACGAGATGAGTTAGGGGTTGAAAACCGTACAATGGAGCAACGAAGGAATGCAAGGACTGGGAAAACCGGAAGTCCCCCGAGAAAATCCTCCGACCAATTGTAACGTCCGCCACAAAACATCCCTGGCATAGAACCCCAGCCCTCCTTGGTGGGAGGATAGCGTGTAACCGCTACATCGTCGCAGCTTCCTAACTCGTGTGTGGTTCAAATACATTTTTTTTTTTTTTTTTTTTTTTAAGTTTGTATTTGGATATGGTGAAATAAATAGTTACTTGAGTTGACAAAATATGTTATTACCAGAACGTAATTCCAAAGGCAATATATATCTGATTTTGTCGACCTAACGAACGATGCAGTACTTACGCCTGATATAAAATACGTGGTTGACGCAAATATATGGAATATTTGGATATACACAGTTGTACATTTTGTTGCGTTAGCAAACCTCAATGTGTGTGCTCGCCGTAGTATGTAACCACATTTCGACGGTTATTTTGCCTTTTCTGTGACAATTAGCACTATATCAGTAAGAACGTTTAATAATAATGTCTTTGAATGTTCCTTGCAATGAGACAGAGTAACGTACTGTATTATTGGGGACATACGCCATTGTAATATTATCTCGTCCCAGACATTTTAGAATGAGACAACGAAAAAACAGATCTACTGTGTTCTCTTGTGTCTTCAACGTTGTGTCTAGTGAGTTGTATGTGATGTCGTTGTTATCCTGCCTTGTGGCCATTATTGTCTTCGTCCCAGTATTGTCTGTGCTGCCTTAATTCTGATGTCCTGTGTTTCACTGATTATTCTGTGTTTGTATTCCGACTTTTATTTTTGGATGTTTATTTTATATTTCTTTATTTGTTGTTAACTAAATCCTTATGGGTTCTTTCATGTTCCGCTTGCTTCATGGATGTGTTGACTGCAGCCAAACTAGGCTTGTTTTATCATTTTTTCGTTTTTTGGGTGTTTAGTATCATTCTAAGATTTCTGGGACTACATTAATGTTGCAATGACGTATGTCCACAACAGTACAGTATACGTGTTTAATGATACTTTGTTCAAGCACAAACAATCCCTGTAAAACAATTTCCACAGAAAACCAAGGGACAGAGACATAACATTTGTCGATACACATCTGCGTAAATGTCATCCATAGCTCGTAAAATGTATTATATTTAAGCAGTTGTAAATTGACAGTCTCGGCTGTCGATGCTCATGAGCTGTCCTCTATGCGAGAGGTCTCGGGTTTGATTCTCGGTGCTACCTCGTATTTTTCATTGTCTCTGCACAAAAATACAGGCTGGCGTCACATTGCATCTCAGTATTTTGGTGAAACATACCTCAGGTCTAGGAAGGGGGGGGGGGATTTTGTTATATGGGCATAGGTCCGAAACCCACCGTTTCTGCACTACATTTAGCAATACATGAGCTTGATCATGTTAGTGAGGAATATAATTACTAGAGCCACGATTTTATGGTGAAAAGATTTTTGCAACATTTGGTTTCGATGCGTCATGTGCACGTCTGCAGCTCTGCTACATCGTCTGTGATTGGATAATTTTACTCTCACTGACCTTGGCAAGTTACAGACTTACAATAATGTTATTATGATTGGTACAGTCAAATGAGAGACGTGTCTGAACAAAGACACGCTGCCAATAACCATGAATCACAGCTGCCGATGTGCACGCGAGTCACTGAAACAAAGTGGGGCAAAAATCTTTTCGCGACAAAATCGTGGCCCTAATAATTACAGCAGTCGTGTACATTGTACACTATTCCGCTATGTTAGTAACCCAGAAACAGTAGGAATAACTATGAAAATTGATAGAAACGCGTTGAAAGATATCGTTGGCATATCGGACTGTTGCTTTCGGACCTATGCCCATGTAAATATTCCCTCACCCTGCCACTTCCAAATTTGAGGATTATTTGCCCAAAATATTTACGTGTAATCTGACCACATTCTGTTTATATACACAAATAAACATTTATTTGTACTGACCAAATGTTATACGAGTGTTATTTTTTTTTTCAACCTCCGGTCGGCTGTAAAAAAACGGGAATGAATTAGGAAATTATTTTAATGTCAAAAGAAACGCACATCTTTACACTATTTTCCCACATAATTACCGTGCAGATTGAGGCATTTGTCGTACCGATGCACCAGCTTGCCGATACCCTCTGCAAATAATGATGCCCCCTGCCATAACCGTCTTCAGTAGAAGGCCGCGGCCTTAGATATGGCAACCTTGCACACAAGGGTAATTTTAACACTTATTTTAACTCTCCAAATACAATGGCTGTATACCTTATTCGTTACACTGCCCTGGATACCGACGAATCAGAGGAAGCCACTGTCGTTTGTGAGACAAAATAAGTATTAAAATAACCCTTCCTGGCAGTGTTGCCAGATCTAAGACCGCGGCCTTCTACTAAAGACGGCTATGCTCCTGTCTATTCAGCCAAGTGTTAACAGAGTCCTGTAGTCCATCATGGGTGTTGAAGAAGCGACGTCCTCCGAACCACTTTATCAACGTGGGAAATAGATAGAAGTGACTCGGTGCCAAATCCGGACTGTAAGGAGGGTATCGGCAAGATGGTGCATCGGTACGACAAATGCCTCAATCTGCTTTGTGATTATGTGGTACAATAGTGTAAAGATGTACGTTTCGTTTGACATTAAAATACAATAATTTCCTAATTCAATCCCGTTTTTTGTTTTATTATAGCCGATCGGAGGTTGAAAAAATAATAACCTTCGTAATTGGGCTACATAATTAAAAAAAAAAAAAAAAGTACAATAATTTTTGTTTCGCAGTAAAAATATTTATTTTGCCGTACGCAAACAAATTATTTCATTGCGTTCCCTACATGTAAGAATTTTCTCCACCTATTGTGTGGTTACCATATAGCAGTGCAGCCCGCGCCTGCCTGGAGTTGTAGCTTGTTTTTGTCACGCCGCGGGCGAGCAGAGGAGAGGCATAAGTGCGACTTTGATAGAGGTTTACACGAGCAGACGAGCCTTACGTCGCCCGCAGCAAAGCCCTGATCTCGTTGCCGCAATGCAGCAAAGCCACAACGAACCAGTTGTTCGCGTCTTGAGGAACAAGAAAGATAAGTGTATGGCTGTTGTGCTTCCCGTCTCGCCGACAAAGATGTCGTTACAGTCGGTGTCTCACAGCTTTACTCGAACTAATATTAAGGGGTATTGATCCCTACCACCTTGGATTTATCTGTTTTTTCTCGATAACTTCTATTCCAGTCGATGTATCAAAATTTTTGTCACAAAAGGGCATAGATACAAACTTAATCGATTTTCTATAATTGCTGGAACCATAATATATTCATTATTTCGCAACGGGAAACAACTGAAAAGGAAAAATTGCTTTATTTACGGGAGCGACTACAGAGGCCACAAAATTAACAGGAACAATGCCATATGGATTCCAAAAAGTGATTGAAACAATAAACTATGCCTTGTCAGCGTGAGAAAAGCAAAACAATGTGTCTATTCCTTGATTTATAAGAAAAACCGTAAAACCGATCTGACAGGGATCAATCCCCCTTAAGGCCATTATCTTTCATTTATTTCAAATAATTGCAAATAATTTGAATTATTTTTAACCAAATGCTTTGAAAAAATTTGAGATTGTGTACAGTTATACAATACACAATTTTTCCAGAACGTTTTTTTTTAATAATGTATCGTTTGATAGCAAAAAGATTATTTTGTTTCATTTTGACTTATTTTGACAACTAAATTTGTGATATTTCAGGGGCAAAAATCTAAAAATCAATTTAATGTGTTGCAACAGAAAAATTCAGATACAAACGATGATGCATAAGTGTTAAAACTGTAAGAATGAATTTTTGATATATGTACTAAATTGCGTTAAAAAAAAAAATTTTTAAACAACTGCAAAACTAAAGAGCGAGGCCGTAAGGCATGACGCCAATTGTCGCAAAATGATTTCGTGATGACCTCTTGGCTTTGATGATTGGCAGTTAATGAAGAACGAAATAATACTAGTAATAATAATATGCTAGTAGTGTATCACTTAAATTTCATACATTAGAATTTAATTGCGCTTATTTTCAAGAACACGGTACGAAAGTAGAGGCCTATTAATATAATTATTAAACTTCATCGCTTTGCCGTCTTGAGGTAAACCACTTACGTCGAGGTCGCATGTCTTACGGAGACGTAAAAACGGGCGTAAATATTGATCACGTGCGAAGGCCAATCGTATCTCTATTCCCAGCGTATTTATATAGTATACTCCAGTCTCAGGCAAGGTCATATAAGTTGATTTTCTTTTTAATTTTTTTTTTCGCTATCATTTAAAGCGGTGTGCTAATTAGAAATATCTCTTTAGATGAGATAAAGTTTGTTTTTCTCTCTTTTAAGTGTAAACATCAGCATGTGCTTACGTGTTCGTATATTATGGCAGGTTTAGGACATAATTATAGTTATTTCACGGGTTAATTTAGTGAGCTACTTTTAAAATAAACGTTCTAAAGAATCGCTACCAGAAACTGCTATGTTTGTAATTTAACAGCTGAACAGCATACATGCTTCATGATGAATGATGCTTTGTAAAAGCGGTTTCTTCGTACATCTTATTAGGGCTGTCGTATACTTGCTATTAAAACGCTCGTAGCAAGTTTTATTATTATTTTGTTTTTACGATACTACTTAATGCGCATTTAATCTGTATACCTACTTTACAAAAAAAACCACGCCCTTTAAACTACGTTGTTTTAAGTTTAAAAATTCAAAATGCCTATTTATAAATTAGTTTTTCAGGTAGCTCAAAAAGTATCAATATGGCTTAGACTGCCAGATCTGATAAAATAGAAAATATAGATACACACGTTGGACCTAATTTTAACAATATATCCCACAGATAAAGTTATATTGTCACTGCTTAAGGGTGTTCAGGTGCGATGAAGTCATAATTTTATATTTTTATGAATTAGTGTTAGTTTTGTAGACGATACTTGTGAGTACAGTTTTCTCTAAGAAAACAGTTTTACCTCATAGTTTTCTCATAACGGGGTGTCAAAGTCAATATTTGCTTTTTACGCTGCCATGCAAATAGTGAAAACTAATTGGTCTACTTAAATGAAATAATTCTCTGTGAACTAACATCCCATGAGCTCTTCAATAAAGCACTGTAAAACCAGCAACGAATATTTTCAATTAAAAAAAAACATCGCAGAAATACAAAAAAAAAAATTGCAAATTCAAATTTTTTTTTAAAAATATCAAAATAGCTCATGGGATATTCTTTAACTGTTTTATTGCATAACACATGACATGTTATTTCAGTGTGAATTATTTCATTAACGTAAGTCAATTGATTTTCACTTATAGCTTGGCAGCGTAACTAGCAAATTTTGACTTTGACTCACCGTTATGAGAATACTATAAGAGCTAAAATTGCTTTGTAAGTGGAAACTGTACTCACTAGTACCGTCTATAAAACTAACAATATATCATAAAAATATAAATTTATTAGTTCATCGCACTTGAACAGCCTTAAAGACGTGTAACAAAATAGTTCCTACTATAATGATCGACAGTTCTATATTGATAATAGCACTGGAGAGAATGCGACATTTGTGTAGCTGCCCACCGCATAGCTGGATAGCACTACGATCGAGCAGATAAACTATTACTATTGCATAAAAATCTGGAAAATTTTAAATTGTTTGATTTTCAGGGTACACTGTGATGCAGGAACAGAGAACTTTACTTTCCCGCAACATTTTAATATACACATAGCACTGCAAGTGCTATTTATCGTACGGCGCAACAATATAACACAAGTCTACATTAAGAACTAAGGAAATGAAAAATTCGTTAATTTTATGGAATGACCCGCATGGCAGAATCCACTGTACTAATTCATACTCAGGCCCTGTCTACTAGTTGATTGCCTTCTGTTCGAGTTAGTAGCAACAAGTGGACAAATGGTCGACGGGTTTTCTCGGAGATCTCCCGTTTACCCCGCCCCTACATTCCGACGCCGCTCCACTCACCCCATGTCACCTCTAACCAGCGCTAAATACCTTGGTGTTAAGTACTTACAAAATCTCTTCACTTCACTGATGGAAAGGCTTGTACGTATTTCACCTTACCCATGAGGTGAGAAGAACAAATATATTTTGATAATCTAGACAAGACGGTAATCACAAATGATCACTTCACAACAACCAGCCTATACTGTTTTAATTTGCAACCTCCCCTTCCATTTTACGATGTACTGTACGTTGATATAAAAATTGTTTATAAATTTTTCGCCTGGGAGTCACTACGAGATTGCCATATTTTAGTTTTCGTCCGTCATGGCGGCATCTTATAATACATTTTTCTTTCATCTTATCTATACTAAAGAGAAAGTGTTTTATTTTCTTTAAATACTGTGGTGCAGGCCCTCTTTATTTCATTAATAAAAAACGGACTTTCTACTGAACTTACGTTAGAATATCGCTTTATAATGCAAATTTTGCGAGATTATTTTTAAACATTTTTCTTGCGAGGGTCCGTGCACTCCTCCTCCCTCCTCCCTACACACAATAGCTTACGAAATCTGGATGAGTGAACAACACATGCTCACCTATGGTACATCAAATAATTTTTAATACAGCTCTGTTGTCTGGACTGTATTTTCTGGCTGAATTACGAGTAGGCGTGTTTCCTATGTAAGATAGTTGTTTTTTTTCCAGATATCACAGTCAGTCTGCTGTAGTTCCTCAGTCTGTACACGAACCTGAAGACAGTAACACGTCTCTGTCCCAGAAACATAGCATATGTTGTGGTCTATGGAAGCCTGCCATTTGTCGTCTGTTTGCTCTTAGTTGTTTCCTCTTCGTTCATTCGTGTCTCTGCTCATCTGTGTTGTCCTCGACATTTTTGTCGCCATTTTTCGTACACACTTTGTTGTTTTTACTTTATTGTCCGTTTGTTCTGTTTTGTGTTGGTTTTCTCCGTGCGACTATATTCCTTCCCGGACTAACACTGGCTTTTAAGGCCGTGAACTTCCCTTTATTTCAAACAATTGCAAATAACTTTAATATTTTTAACCAAATACTTTGAACAAAATTTGAGACCGTGTACAGTCACACGTTACAATATTTTGACAGAGCGGTTTTTTTTTTTTTTTTTTTTTTTTTTTTTTTTTTTTTTTTTTTTTTTTTTTTTTTTTTTTTTTTTTTTTTTTTTTTTTTTTTTTTTTTTTTTTTTTTTTTTTAGATAATGTACCGTTTGCTAGCAAAAAATTATTTAGCTTCATTTTGGCTTGTTTTGACCACAAAATATGTGCTATTTCAGGGGCGAAATTCTAAAAATCCGTTTGGTGTATTGCAACAGACAAATTCAGATACACACGATGATATATAAGTGTAAAAATAGTCCGACTGAAATTTTGATATATGAATTAATATGCGTTAAAAATAATATTTTCGAAACCACTGCAAAACCAAAGGGCAAGGCCTTAATAATGTTATTTTTTCCGTATTTTTACTGCGGGGCTTTTGTGCAGTACGGCAGCACTTGCTCATAGTGGCGCATGTCCAAAAAAATTGTTTAGTTAGTATTTTCTGGCAACATTGCTAGTCACGAGTGTTGTTGAGTGGGCGGTACGTGTCATGTTCGCGAGGATGACCATGTACGGGGGGCGGGATGCCAGTTGCGTCTGCGGGGGTTGGGGGGGGGAGGGTTATGAAGTACACGGTGGACACCTTCCCCTCTCCTGCCTCTACTACAAGTGCCAATTTTGGCATAGGTAACAAGGTCAGGGGCGCCTTTACGTGCCAGACTTGGCTGCATGCGCGTCTGCTCCTTCCCCAACTATCCCCCCCCCTCGCAACCCTACCTACCTCAACCCGTTTACACAGCACGCGAGGTCGACCACCGCCACCCACGGCGGGGGCCTTGTATAATATCGATGTCCCAGTTCAAAAGGGAAACAGCTCAAAATTCCCAGTTCAAAAGAGAAACAGCTCAAAATTCCCAGTTCAAAAGAGAAACAGCTCAAAATTCCCAGTTCAAAAGCGAACCAACTAAAAATTTTCAGTTTAAAAGGGGGAAAAAAACCCAGTTCTAAAGGGATAAACCCAAAATTCCCAGTTCACAAGCGAAACAACTAAAAATTCCCACTTAAACAGGGAAACAACTCAAAATTCCCAGTTCAAAAGGCAAAATAACTAAAAATTCCCAGTTCAAAAGAAAAACACCTCAAAATTCCCAGTTCAGAAGAGAAATAACAAAAAATTCCCAGTTCAAAAGGCAAAATAACTAAAAATTCCCAGTTCAAAAGAAAAACACCTCAAAATTCCCAGTTCAGAAGAGAAATAACAAAAAATTCCCAGTTCAAAAGGCAAAATAACTAAAAATTCCCAGTTCAAAAGGAAAAACTCCAAATTCCCAGTTCAAAAGGAAAAACTCAAAATTCCCAGTTCGAAAGGAAAACAACTCAAAATTCCCAGTTCAAAAGGAAAAGAACTTAAAATTCCCAGTTTAAAAGGAAAGGAACTTAAAATTCCTAGTTCAAAAGGGAAAGAACTCAAAATTCCCAGTTTTCAGTAAAATACATATAGAAAGATTTCCGTTTCGCCGAAAAATCTGTTCATTAGGCTAGCATACTTAGTTGGTGTTAATTTGAAGGAAAAGTACAGATGCTACTATTTAATGTGTTTTAAAATGATTATAGCGTGTCTACCTTTGCTGAAATGATCACTCTTTAAAATAAAATAAATACGATTTCTAGCTCTTTACTGGCAATAATAATAAAGCGGCATGTTATTAAAACATATGAATTTACGTGTTGTTTTTCTTTTAAACTGAGTAGAGTTGTGTCTATGTGTTGGTGAGCCAAACTCAAAAATGCAATTTTTGTGAGTTATTTTCCTTTCGAACTGGGTCATAGATATGTAGAGATTATGGTTAGAACCACACACTGGGTGACACACCGACCAATATTAGTGGCATATCTGCAGTGCCTTCATATGCGACTACCTGACATCCCGCCTTGATATATAAAAAAAAAAAAAAAAACAACTTGCGCTGTCAGTTAAGTGTTAAAGTTGTATTACAGAGTACAGTTGATTTATCAGTACATTTAGATTTTAAATTTATAAAAAATATATATTTTTTTTTAATTAAGCTCTCTAGAAAACATTAAGGCTACCACAAAAATGAAGTATTACCACCAATACGGTTTTCCTTGCAATTAAGGAGATGGATAGGGCTTACTAGTAATGTTTTGAGGTATATGGGAACAAATTTAAAATTGCCCCTCTCCTCCTTTTTGGATATTACAACATAACTATCATTTTGCCACGTAAATAAAAAATTTCTGTACAAAACACTTCTACACTCTAGGCAACAAATTATTGGTTAAATCAGTATAGTAAATAACCCAAGTTCTTTCGTAAATTCTTTTATTTTTTTTCTCTGCCTTGTTACGATACGACGTAAAACACGTGTGTGAACTTATAATATCCTCACAAATGATTCATATATACATCTGCAGCAGCAAGTATTGTCAGGACACGTAACTCCGTGCAGGCAGGTCTCATCAAAGTGGACACTCTACTAGGCATCGTATGGAGTTACACAACTGTTCTATTTCAGTCAACCAATGTCCTTAATATCGTTCAAGTGAAAAAAAAATCGTAGTTATATATTGATACGAAACTGTTTTATCTTTCTGTACGTATCATAAAATATTTCCATAACGACACGTTAAGGTGCCTCTCTACCTGCGCTTGAAGTTCGTTGCAGCGAGTTGCGATTATTGTTTTTTCGACAAAACTACTAAACATACACTTGAAACTTTGTCAGTATAGTTTAAAAAATTCTGCACGTTTATTTAAAACATCATTTTCGGCCCCTCAAAATGGCCAAAAATTCATTTCTCAGACTGCCGTATCTGTAAAAATAACAACCGAATTCGAAAAACACAACCATAGAAACAAGCGTTAGACTTCGAACAACGCTGCCCACGAATGTAACAATTTGGTCACCCCTTACAGTCTCATAGTAAATAGTACAATAGTAAAACACTGCACGCCAGCTGAGTAGCTTACACGGAGAGGTGATAATACATACGTCGGTCTACGGCAACCTTACCACTCCTGCCTCACACACACGAACGCAGCCTACCTACGGAGGCTCCTTAAACTCTATAAACTGGCATATTACGGTAGAATACACCCCACGAAGTCCAACGAACTTAAAAAATAATTTACACTGATATAAGACGTCACTCGCTATTTGCTAAGTTATACGAACTTATAGCAAGTAGTTTTCGTATTTAAAAAAATCGTTGTAAATAGAATTAAATTGATTTACTTTCAGCAGTTTCTAAAAAATATAAAAATTAATTGTTTCCTGTTTTATAACTAGTCCGTAACTTCTGAATGAAGTGTATATTATTTCACTTAAGTTTTGAAGGGCGCGGGGTATGTTGCAGTAGCATGAAAATTTGTAAGTTAAACACACAGTGTTGAGAATGCACCCGTAATTTTTTTTCTTTTTGTACAGGTTTCCGGTATATGAAGGGTCCATTTTGGACAGGTTTTTCAGTGTGTGTATATATATGTGTGTATGTATGTGTGTGTGTATATATATATATATATATATATATATATATATATATATATATATATATATGGAGGTTGTTCGAAAAAAAGTGCTATATTGCAGGAACAGGTCATACACACCAAAAGAAAGAAAAAATGTCTAATAAACCTAGCCCCTAAGTTGCACCCTTTAAGAGGTATGTACACGTTGTGATAATGACAATAGAAGGTTCCATTGCGGTTTCCCTCGTAATGAAATACGTGCCATATAGTGGAAAGAGACAGTACACATCAAAACAAGACACGAATATCTGTCAAACATGATCTGTAAAATGCACCTCTTAAGAGGTATGTACACTTTGTGAAAATTACAGTAAGAGGGTCCACTGTGGTTTCCCACGTAATGAAATACGTGCCATATATGTATGTATGTATGTATGTATGTATGTGTGTGTGTGTGTGTGTAAAAGAAGAATGTTCTCCCAAGTAACGTCTATAAAACTAATATTATTTCTTACAAATATAAAATTAAAAATTTTTCTTCACTTGGGCGCTCTTAAGACACCGTACCATAGCGGTCTTTAGTAGAAGGCCATGGTCTTAGATCTGGCAACCCTGCACACAAGGGTCATTTTGAACACTTATTTTAACTCTCCAAGGGAATGGCTATGCCTGATTCGTTACACTGCCCTGCATACTGGCGAATCAGAGGAAGCCACTGATCGTTGTCGAGACAAAATAAGTGTTAAAATTATTCTTCCTGGCAGTGTTGCCAGATCTTAGGCCGCGGCCTCTTACTAAAGACGGCCATGACCGTACTCATTAAACACTGTTTCTAAGCCCTACAACATAGCCAGCATTTTGTTCCCAGCCTGCCGTACTTCAGAATATAGTAACCGGGTGTATAACACGACTCAGAATCGTGTACTGAACTTCGCTACGTACGTTCCACCAATCAAATAATATGCTCACCACTTATAAAGTCTCATAGTTGTATTGGATCAGAGGGAATCTTGCCTGCTAGTTCAACGCTGCACTCGTTGCGACGATGCGGAATTTGATGCGCGTTCAAGGTCGCCCTTATAGCTCCGTCACTTCTGAGCCTCTCAACGCGCAGATGGGCGACGTCCTTAACCTATGGAGCCGCAATGCAATCTATTTATTAATGGTTGGTGCCTGATAAAAGGGCATTATTAAAAAGTGATACCTAGCGGTGAACGGCCTACTCCGCTCGCAAGTAGCCTTCATTCACGGACAAAATGCCATAATCGATAGAAAATTCACTGTAATCAATCGCCAGTAGGGCGTAATTTTCAGTCGGCGCACTGTAATTCTTAGTAAAGGCGATATGCGGCGCAGAAGAGACACACATACACACACAGAGAGAGAGAGAGAGAGAGAGAGAGAGAGAGCAACTGATGACGCGCTGCGGTCTACCCAATTAACGATGTTCCATGGAAAAGAGCCGGATTAAGGGGGAGGGGGGAGGAGAGTGAACAGATTATATACCCAAGATGAAAAGACCCACATCTGTGACGTTTTTCCCTCATTGACCTTCGTGTGGGCCCGCGGTGCCCGAGGGGTCAGACCTCTCGCCTCCCACCTAGGCGATCCGGGTTCGATTACCGTCGGGGTCGGACCCCGGATTTTCGCATGTGGGAATCGTGTCGGACGATGCCGCTGGTCGGCGGGTTTTCTCGGGGATCTCCAGTTTCCCCAGTCCTTTCATTCCGGTACTGCTCCATACTCGCCTCATGTCATCCCTCACTCACCCATTGACCTTCAATAATCCAAGTGCTTGGTTCAATGGTTAGAGCTCGGGACTGGTGAGCCAGGGGTCCCGGATCAATTCCCGGCCGAAGAGGGGGGGGGGGGGAGAAAGTTAAAGTTACGTCCCCAGGTTCAAGACTGTGTGTTGTGTTGGTTGTCCTATCGTCAACCACACCGCGGGAGACAATGTTGAACCACCGCAGTTTCATACTCGCATAGTCGCGCCTCTGGTGTTCCCCTGAGGTTCCAACCAGCCCCCGGGCGGAAAACCCATATTCGTTATCTACATCGACCTTGCGCAACCAAAAAGGATGGTTCAGAGCTCACAAGTAGACCAAGTCCATTTTCAGTAAATTTTCTCGTTATGTGTGCAATGTATGTTAGATGTAAGTATGATCAGTATTTAACTCTATACCACATATAACATCATATAACATTGTGACATTAGAGCCGCGTTTTTATGGCGAAAAGATTTTTGCAACATTTGGTTTCAACGCGTCATGTGCACACCTGCAGCTCTGCTACATCGTCTGTGGTTGGATGATTTTACTCTCACTGGCCTTGGCAAATTACAGACGTACAGACTCACAATAATGTTATTCTAATTGATGCAGTCAAATGAGAAACGTGTCTGAACAAAGATACGCTGCCAATAATCTTGAAACAGAACTGCCGATGTGCACGTGAGTCACTGAAACAACGTGGGGCAAAAATCTTTTCGCGACAATATCGTGGCCCTATATATTATTAGAGACCTGAAAAATTTGCTCTTTCTTTTAGGCGCAAGATAGAATTCCAGAAACTGTAGGTATGCATCACATTCGCAATTGGCCGTTGACTTACTCGACACTTCCTGGAAGAAACTGAGTCAATAATAAAACTGTAACTGAACGCAGTCCCATTTAACTGTGTAATAGAGCAGCTAATGATCAGATGTTGTCTGCTTGAATACACGCACTCTCTTGGAAGCTAGCCCGCAGGTCAGTGAATCAGCGAATTTTTCCGGTCTCTAGATATTATACATGATCAGTTTTGGTCCCCTGGAAATGTTTATGCCCAAAACACTTAAAGCTTGTGATTCTCATTACTAAAATTAATGGACTTGGTATAGTTGTGCTCTGAAACCTCCAAATATTAATGAACTGAATGAAAAACAGACGTATGTGAGTAATTAAACACCGACAGCAAACTAATGTTGTATTTTACTAGGACGCTGTGGCACACGGTATACACAATGTAAACACAGCAACGGTAACATCCGCGCCCGCAATTGCTGTCATATAACTAGAGACCGGAAAAAAATCGCGTGTTCACCGACCTGTAGGCTAGCCTGCAAGAATATGTATGCACTGAAGCAGACAGCAGATGTTTATTGTCTGCTTGCAGTTGAAGTGATATATGTATGTATTTGTTACATTTTCTCTATTAGTTCAGATACTTCCAGGAGGTGTCAAATAAGTCAAAGGTAAATTGTGAAAGTGGCACAAACATACAGTTGCTGGAATTCTAGTTTGTGTCCAAATGAAAACGCGAATTTTTTTAAGTCTCTGCATGTAACCAATCGTGAAAACGCGCTGTCTCTACTAATGGCCACATGGGCACCAGGTCCGACCGCTTGCCTCAGTTACAGAATATGTAGGAGTACAGAAGTGAAATAGCCGGTAGGACAGCGAACTCAGTCACACACGCCAGCAAAATGGCTTCCCTGACCAGCAACATGGCGGAGACGCCTACCGCCAATCAGCGTAAGGTGGCTGCCTTGGCCAGGCCTAACGAAACCTGCAGTAACATGCAGGAGACAAACATACACGGGGCTGGTATCAACACCCTCCGGCAGCCAATATGCGGTATAGTTCGCACGTATCAAACGAGCCGCCACGTCATTTCACGTCTGTATTACTATTTAGTCTGTGCCTCAGTGGTTATAGGCCTAGGGCTAGGAATATTTGGCGAGTTCAACTACCAACATGCTAGAATCCATTATCCTGTGTATACCGAAGCACTACCATATGTTCATTACCTGCTACTCATTCAGACAACAGACAATGAACGAATATACGGGGCTTGAGTATGCATAGGACATTGGATTCTAGCATGCTTGTCATTGAACTCGCGAATTTTTCCTAGCCCTAGTTACAGCTCCTGACTAGTGAGTCGGAGGGTCCCGGATGGGAATGTCAATATTTACAATCGCCTCTCTGGGTTCAGAACTGAGTGATAGGTTGTCCTCTTGTATACATACTGCAGAAGACAGTGGCGAAAAATCACAGAATCACCTCGCCTAGTGGACCTCCGAGGACGTCGTGGGTCCTATCACCCGGCGACCTCCGTGGTTCCAAACATGCCTTCGGGCAGAACAACCATCCTCATCATCACATAAGCACCAACGACTGCGAAGCGAAAATAATAAGGAACCCAGTACCAACACCACTAAACTCCTCACGGTTGCCAACAATCACCAGAAAATTCTCTATGAACTCATCTTCTTGAAGTCGCTATAATTTAAAACGGAAGTTAAGAAGTGTCGCTAGCAAGACGTTTTATGTAAAGTTAGTGTATGTGTGTGTATCCCTAGCTTTGTAAATAACTGTTTTGGAAGTGATTGAGTGAGGAGATATTTTGGTCAGCGCTCAACATCGAGGTCTTTAGCGCCGGTGAGGGTGGAATGAGGCGAGTGTCGAATCGTGCCGGAATGAAAAGGGCGGGGGAAACGGGAGATCACCGAGAATACCCACCGACCAACGGCACGATTCCCACATGCGAAAATCCGGGGCCTAACCCCACTGGGAATCGAACCCAAATCGCCTAGGTGGGAGGTGAGTGGTCTGGCGACTCGGCTCCCGTTGTCCCTCTGGGAGTGATGTTTTTCCATTAAAGATTAACATATATTGTTTCTATAAAAGCTATGCTTTACTATAGTCCTATCATATGTTGTTAAAGACATGTAAAGAATAATGAACATGGCTAAAAATGGAAGATGCAGCGCTTCGGTCCTCAGTCTTATGAAAATCAAGAAGGCAAGTACCTAGTGGATAGAGACGGGAAAAACTCGCGTGTTCACTGACCTGTAGGATAGCCTCCAAGAACATATGTGTACTGAAACAAACAACTGTCGCTAATTGGCTGCTCGCTGACAAGATGATAACCCATGATTTGGTCTGCATTTAGTTGCTTATTCATAATTGGGTCAGGTCTCTCCAGGAGATGTCAAATGAGTCAAGAGCCAATTACGAACGTGGCACAAACGTACAGTTGTTCGAATTCTAACCTATACCCTAAACAAAACGCGAATTTTTCAGATCCCTAATAATGGAATCTGTAGTTCAGACCTTTGGCTTTCGATACGTTCAATAATACTATATAGTTGCAGATCAAATTACTTGGAAGCGCAAGGGTTCTAAGGCCGAATGTTTCTCACTCATCACGCGCATCCTCGCCTATAAGCGCGAAACGCTTAACTGGCGTACGACCTACCCTTGAGGACTTCTATTAAGGGGGCCGCCTACCCGCGCGTGAGAGGCTCAAAAGCGACGGAGCAGTAAGGTCGACCTTGAAGCGCGCATCAAACGCCACGTCGCCTCAACGAGCCAAGCGCTGAACTAGCGTGCAAGCTTCCCGTCGAACGGTTTTTACTATGGAACACTAAGCGATGACCATATAATTTTATTGGTGGAAAGTTTGCAACCAAGTTCAGTGCAGGTCGCAACCTGAGTTTCACATACATCCTGTTAGTACAGTTTGAAGTACGGCAGTCTGAAAAGGCCGTTTCTAGCCATGTTGAAGGGCTTGGAAACAGTGTTTTTAATGAACATGGTGTCTTAACAATGAGGTTCCGATCTTGTCTGAAGTGTGTTTTCATTTCGTACGTTGGCACAATGGGCACACGTGGAATATGTTCGTGAAAAAATCTGTTTACAAACACATTTCAACACATTTGAAGCGTAGGGTAGGCGGCCGCCTTAAGGGGCCTCCTACGCGCTCTTCAAATGCGTGGCAGGGAGTTACGACTATTCTTTTTTTTTTACGAAACTATTTAACGTGCATTATACTTCTATGTCTACGAAAAAGATCACAAACGTCAAACTGTGTCGCTGAATTTTAAAAAATTCAGCACGTATATTATAGAAACAACATTTTCGGGCCCCTCAAAATGGCCAAAATGGGTTTTCTATGACTGTCATATCTAGAAAAATAACAACCGTATTAGAAAACCCCTGTTATTGAAACAAACGTTAGACTTTGAACTATGCTTCCCATAAATTAAATATTGTAGTCACCGCTTGAAGACACATAGGAAAAATGATAATAGTAAAGTACTGAAAGCCAGCTGAGTGGCTTGCGCGGAGAGGCGATAATGCATTACGCACTTCAGCCAACATGACTCTTATCGCTCCTGCCTCACACACACACACACACACACACACACACAAACGCAGGGAAGCCCCTTGAGGGCGTTGGACCCGTACAATTGTTTTATTTTATATTTGTGCGAAAAACTGTTGAACTTTTGCACATCAGATAACACGTCATTTCCCCAAATAAAAAAAAATTGGCCCCATAGGTTTTTTATAATCACTCATCAAAGTCACAAAACGGCCATTTAGGTGTAGCCAAAATAAAAAAAAAGTAACTAACTAATGAATTCAAAATTACAGGAACTGAAAGTCAATGTATCGATGAATTTTATGACATGTTTGACAAAAGTTACTTTTGAAGATTACAGTAGCAGCCAAAAGTCAAAGTTATGCAGAAATGTACTCATTTTCATTTATTTAAAAAAAATACAAAATGTATCGCTTTGTGTTTACAAAAGTGTCTTGAAGTAGCTCACTCAATAAGTATCAATATGAATTATCTTGTTTCTGCAAGTTAATTATTTTTTATTATTTTGGCTACACGGCAACTGCCATTTTGTGACTTCGATAGGTGATTATGCAAAAACTATGGGACCTGATTTTTATTTATTTGGGGAAATGACATGTTATCTTATGTGTAAAAGTTGAACAGTGTTTGTCACAAACATAAAATTTTTAATTTTTACGGGTCCAACGTCCTTAAGGTGGCCGTCTGCCCAGGCCGCCGAATATTGTGCAGCGTGCAGGTAGGACGATGTTACTGTGGGGCATCATTACATCAGTACATAACATGTTACTATGCCACACACTACGCCACTAACATACAAACAGTATAGGAACAACTGTGACAGCGCCCTATCTACTATACGTAATGTATTGCCAACTGTAGCGCATAAACGGTGCGTTTTTGGACCTTTGTATAACACTTTTTGTTCCTCTACACGTGAGGATTGTTCCCCCCCCCCTAGAATAATGACATGGAATTTTGCGATATTATATATATATGTATATATATATATATATATATATATATATATATATATATATATATATATATAAGCGTACTTTGTAGCGGCCGAAAATGTCAAAAAAAGGGTATCGTTGCGGTCTTTTTAGGTGTATAAATCTTCCCGCGCAATCTTTTAACTAGTATGCTTTATCTTCAATATTACGTCATAAAATGATAGGGTCAGCACTGCATGTCGCATGGAGACTAGTTGTCGGCGACAAGACTAACACGCCAGTTAGTGACTTGCTCCTAGAGGCTAGGGTGAGGTGTGATGAATATGCTGCCTCGCCCTTACTGCTTCCGCTCTTCTAGTCTTGAACGGGCAACGTAAGTTCATCCAGCCGGTCAGCGTATGCAATTAAAATTTGATTAAAAATCCTTATTTTGGGTAAAACTTATGATGTCATAATTCCTTACGATCCTTTTGGTTTTTCTAGTAATTTCTCCTTTCCACACACTTTTAAAGTATGACTTCTTGTACCGCTTGCTACTTTTGCGGTAAAGATCCCTCTGTCTGGCATCACCGGTACAGTGAGAGAGAGAGAGAGAGAGAGAGAGAGAGAGAGAGGGCATATATCTGTGGAGGGTCCAGCCAGCAGCCGCAGCATCCCGGCTTGGCCAGGAGATAACATCTCTGAGCGCAGGAAGTGGTCCTGGGACCTCCAGAGATGCCTGCCTGCTGCACTGCAAGCTCGTCTCGTAGTCATCAACTACACGCGCCTGAAGATTACACCGGCCCGCAGATACTAGTCCAAGATATCGGTAGAACCACGGATTATTTTGGCGAAAATAATTCTGCACCTTCTTGTTTCCTTGACATATGTACATTAATGGGCGTCATTTGAGCAATTTGATTGGGTGGCAAGGATTACCAGGTGTGTGTGTGTGTGTGTGTGTGTGTGTGTGTGTGTATACACACACACACACACACATAATTTTCAAAAAGTTACGAATGTCAGATATATACTGAACCATACGAAATAATTTTTGCAGCATTTTATGTCATGAATCATAGCATTTATGTTACTCATATCACAAGTTACAGCAATTGCAAACATATTTTTTTAAATTAAAATGCCCCGGTTAACCCGCAACCCGGTTAATCGGGAGTCGACTCTATATATATATATATATATATATATATATATATATATATATATATATATATATATATATATATATATATATATATATATATGGGGTGGAAATCGAACAGCTTCAATCTAAATTATGTATACACTTTTGTATTGATTACTTTAGGCTATATCATTAGATAAATTAAAAAAAAAAACTCGTGTAATGGAAAATACACAAGTAAAATTGTATTCCTAAGCTAAGTAAGATAATCATCATATGTTCTCTGTCAATAAAATGTTGGGGTGACTGGCAAGTGCCACCCCCGAATTACGCCTATGTGTACATTTGCAACTCTTCGTGGTCAGTGAATAGATGTATTTAAGAAGGTAGTTTATTTAACCTTTGCTAGCGTGTAACTTAGTTTATGACTTATTTTTGAAATTCGAAAGAGTGGAACTTTTTTTTTTTTTTCAGTAATGGCCATTACTCATTTCCATCAATTTACTATTATGACCGTATAATTTTGACAGTCCGATGTAACTGCGTGTGTGTTTTAACGCATATTACATGTTTCATTTATGCTTAAGGGGCCTGCCTACCTGCACTTCAAGTGCTTTGCAGCGTGTAACCGATATTTAATTTTTTGACGGAACTATTTAACGTGCATTATATTTGTACAGCTACAAAAAGATCAGACACATCAAACTATGTAGCTATAGTTTTAAAAATTCGGCACGTTTATTAAAAACATCATTTTCGGGCCCATTAAAATTGCTAAAAATGGGTTTCCCAGACTGCCCTATATGTTAAAGTAACAACCGGATTAGAAAAATACAACTATAGAAACAAGCGTTAAACTTTGAACTACGCTGGCCACAATTAAAATAATGTGGTCACCACTTTAAGTCCCATAGGAAAAGGATAATAGTAAAGCGCTGCACGCCATCTGAGGGGCTTGCACGTAGAGGCGATAATACATTACATAGCGACACTCTTACCTGCCTCAAAACACTAGCGAGGCCCCTCAAGACTCGGCATGTCACATTATTGGATTGCTTAAGTTTTTGCTTTTATGAATTTGTGAGAAGAAAACTATGAAATCCGCTATTACAGCGTGTATTCTATTCACCTTGCGCTACATTACTAGTATCGCAGTTGAACTTTGAATACATATTTAGGCTTCAATCAATGAAAATCAAATTAAGAATGTAAATAAAAGTCTGCATTTATTACGGCCTAAATAGACGTTGAAAGTTTAACGGCGATGCTTGCACCGTAGCATAAGGTAAATAGAATTCGTGCTAAAATAACAAATTTCAAAAGTTTCTTTTTAGAATTAAAAAAAGCAAAAAATTAAATAATTTAACAGTGCGACATACTTCTCCCTGGCATTTTCCCGCACTACAGACAATATCGCCAGCGCTCTGTCCACAAATATATTCTTTTGAAGGTCGCCTGGGCAAGAAATGTCACATCAACAAGAATCCAATTTGCAAATGTCCCCAGCAATATCTCCTCATTTAATTGCTCTTACCAGACATGTGTGGACAGTGTTAAGCACCGTTACTAAGCCGCGCGGGGATACTAATTTATGTAAATTGCTTCTCGGGCAAATTTTGGCCAAAGGAAAACAAAAATATATATACGTAGTTCAGCCAGTTCGTCCAATTTCTTTAGGTACACTTGGCACACGTCCAAAACCACTTATACGCAGCTAATTTCTGAATGATATAACTTCATCCTTCTGCTATGCTGTTATGGTACAGGAGTTCCAAGACGGCCGCCGAAATGTAAACGCACTTCGTACGAGTGCAGATTGTAATTGTTAAGGTCCCCTTCTATCCGGGCTGGCGAGAGAAAGAATAGTGTCTTACATGTTAATGCCGCCACATACTTTTTTGTTCATCTCGATGAGCTACAGGATTTTTTTTAGGCTGGTTTTTTAATACGCTGAAATGTCTCAACAAATGAGTGCATTCATTCTATAAAAACCAATAGAAAAAAACAAAATAACAGTTTCTTTCCACAATTTATTCCAAAATAGCTATAAGTATATTCATCTTCTAATTGTAGAAAACTCTTCCGGACTGAAAAGCATAACGTGAAACGTAATGAAAACCCATTTTCTATAATTCAGCATTAAATTCCTATTCTTGCTTACGCCAGAACTTCGAGGAATGCTGCGTTCTTAAGGGTGTTCCGGTGGTATAATATCATAACTTTATATTTTAATTAAATAGTGTTAGTTTTGTAGACGATACTTGTGAGCACAGTTTCCTCTCACGAAACAATTTTACCTTGCATTGTTTTCTCATAATGAAGCGTCAAAGTTAAAATTTGTACGTTTGGCTGCCATGCAAAATATGGAAATCAATGAAATAATCAACAGTGAAATAACATGTCACGTGCTACGTAACCTTATATTTATAAACACACGACGCAATATTTTTAATCTTTAAAAAATCGTACATATAAAGGTAAATAGTTCCAATTTCAGCAATTTGTAAGTACAGAAGTTATTAAGTCTTCAGTTTTTTTAACTTTAGTTTATGTAGTCCATAGGATGTTATTTCACTGTCTCTTATTTTGTTCAAGTCAATTTTGATACTAAACACACTTGGACGAACTTAAGGTGGTCGCCTGGTTAAACATATTTTGCTCATTTGAGGCTTGTAAGTGCGGAAGCTATAAGGACGACACAGCACGGGCATAATTACTCATCCTAACCTCTAGGCGCAAGTCACTAACTGTCGTTTAGTCTTCTCCCAGACAACTAGCCTCTACGGAACATTTAGTGGTGACACTGTCATTTCATGACGTAATATTAAAGACAAATTTGTATTGTATATGTCTGTACATTTGTAAAATATCCTACGCCAATATTTCTTTAACTAAAAAGCACCTCAAAAACACTCATTTTCGCGATTTTACATTGTGATAACTAGAACCACAGATATTTGGTGAAAATAATTTACACCATCTTGTTTCCAAGACTTATGTGCACATCTGTAGCTGTGATCCACGTCGGTGATTGGATAGCGGTCTTTAACTCTCAGTGTCTTAGGCTTCTACCCTCAAATCACACACGTATTGTGTCTCAGTAACTTTATTCTCATTGGTACAGTTTAAGGGTGTTCAAGTGCGATAAAGTCATAATTTTATATTTACATGAAATATTGTTAGTTTTATAGACGATACCTGTGAGTGCACTTTCCTCTTACGAAACAATTTTAACTCGCAGTTTTCTCATAACGGTGCGTCGAAGTAAATATTTGCATGTTCTGCTGCCATGCAAATAGTGAAAACCAATTGACTTAAGTACGTGAAATAATTCACAGTATAATAACATCCTATGGGCTACGTAATCGAACTTTTAAAAAAATTTCGTGGACTGTTTTTGTATTTTAAAAAATTGCTGAATTTGCAACTATTTTTCCGTACTTTTGCGACTTTTTTTTAAATTCAGAATATTACGTTGTGAGTTTCTTAATGTTTTATTTCATAATAAGAGACACTGGAAAATCGCGGGAATGGTTGGCTATTTGCTAGGCTCCAACATGCTGTACATAACACTGAATGTTTCGTATGGACATTGGCTATGGTTTATTTGTAGCATTTTGTCTCTCTACAACAGGCCCAGTTAAAACTGTACAGCTTGAACATACAGCGTGTGTGATTCGCCACAAAACTGTTCACACTTGCCACGGTTAATATACTACAGTTTATTGCAGACTATCTTAAACATTTTCGCGATTTTCCAGTGTCTCTATTCATAAGTCATGGAATGTGAGTTCACAGAGAATTATTTTGTTTAAATAGGTGAGTTGGTTTT
Organism: Medauroidea extradentata; assembly: GCA_003012365.1. NCBI lineage: Eukaryota > Metazoa > Arthropoda > Insecta > Phasmatodea > Phasmatidae > Medauroidea > Medauroidea extradentata. Next base: position 41,090 of record PNEQ01066583.1, on the reverse strand, counting down.
CACTATTTGCGTGGCAGTGTAACAAACAAAAGCTTGACTTTAACACCCCGTTATGAGAAAACTATGAGAGCTAAAATAGTTTCGTAAGAGTAAAAGGTACTCACTAGTATCGTCTACAAAACTAACAATGTTCATAAAAAATATAAAATTACGATTATACCGCACTTGAACACCTTTAATGAGTGGTACCTCTGGTCAAAAACATACTTCCAATAACCATGAAGCAAAGCTGCAGATAAGTAATTTAAACAAGTTGGTATAAAATTCTTCTCACAAAAAATCAGTGCGTTCATGAAACAGTAGTATTGTATGTTGTAACCCCCAGTCTGATTGACATTTAAATTTTGCTATATTAGGGCTTAATGGTTGTGGTTAAGCCTTCAAATAAAAATGTCAGAAACCCATGAGTAAATCTTGCTTTATTTGATGTCTAATCATAATATTTATAATCTTACTGAGGTTTTTTAACAAACGTTAATCACCTCAGCATATTGGGATACGACATATTGCCGTTTCATGGGAGAATGTGCCTAGTTATACAGAATGTTGTCAAATTACATGTGAATATTTTGGACAAACCATTCTCACATCTAGACATAGGTCGGAAAACGCACCGTGTCTGCACTACAGCTCGCAATACGTGATATAAGGTTCATAGCTCGGGCTGGATTCTTTTGCTGTGGAATATCATTACACCAGAACTGTACCACAGAATAGTTAAGAATACAGATGTGAAATAGTTAGTAGGACAGCGAACTTCGTCACACACGCCAGCAAAATGGCTTCCCTGGCCAGCAACATGGCGGAAACACCTACTGCCGATCAGCGTGAGGCAGCTGCTCTCATAATCGGCAGCCAGACCAATAGGAAACCTGCAGTAACACGCAGGAGCCAAACATACACGGGGCTGCAATCAACAGTCTCGAGTGGCCAATAAGCGGCGAAGTTCGTCGATACCAAACAAGCCGCCACGTCATTTCGTGTCTGCATTACAATTTAGTCTGTGACTGTACATTGTTTACTACGCCGCTGTGTCACTAACCTTAGCCGTCTTTAGTAGAAGGCCGCTGTCTTAGATCTGGCAACACTGCCAGGAAGGGTAATTTTAACACTTATTTTGTCTCGCCAACGACAGTGACTTCTTCTGATTCGCCGGTATACAGGGCAGTGTAACGAATCAGGTACAGCCATTGCCTTTGGAGAGTTAAAAGAAGTGTTAAAATGACCCTTGTGTGCAGGGTTGCCAGATCTAAGGCCGCGGCCCTCTACTAAAGACGGCTATGCACTAACCCATTAGGCCTAACAGTAGGGATATCCTGGTACTGCACACACCATGTTAGTTGGCGGGAAACGAGCTGGAACGTGTTGCATATAATATTACTGTCGTTTTAAATTCGAATGGCTAATTTACATAAGTAGATTTCATTCCGGTATTTATAGGCTCCTGCTTGAATTCCTTGAATGTGCCCTTCACTAAGTAGCTGCCACTCGCCATATAAGCTGGCGTGCAGCGTACATTTTCGGACTTATATCCATGTAACGTTTTTTCTTCTTCTAGATGTGATACCACGAAATACTGACGTGCAACTTGTCAATGTCCTGTATTTTGCGAAGGTGTAAAAAATGTGCACGTGTTTGAATTGCAGCTTGTTCTCGAATCTTCCCAGGACTCTTTATCGCCGGCCCGAGGGGAACAAGGGAAGGTTGGAGGATTAGAAAGTGACCGGGAAGGGAAGACAGTTTTGCGCGGCACGATTGTTGTCGACCCCGGGGTACGATGTGTTCGCGCACGATCTCGCTGCCCGCCTAGAGGATTGGAGAAGGGGGAGGACAGGGGGCAGAGGCGGCGCTGGTAAAGATTACAGGCCGGCGGGCGGCTGCCAAAAATTCCTGGGCAAGGCATAGTGATGACCCGCGCGACAAGGTGCCTATACCACGCGCGTCAGTTCGTGACCGATCGACCACCGCTACAGCCAGCCATTATCCTTCATTTTCTTTTTTATGTATAAAAATTAAGACATAAATAAAATTAAAAAAAAAAAAAAAACCGACTCACAGGATACTAAACTTCAAATCGATCAGACCAGCAGAATTGCTCACATTAACAAAAAAACTAACGATCTTTAAACGATTCAAAATATTTCCTTGAATCGTAGCTAAGAACACTCTCAATAAAGTCAGCTTTCAAACAAAAAAGCTACATCAAAATCAGTTCATTCGTTTAGGAGCTACGGACCGCGGTGGCCGAGGGGTCAGATCTCTCGCCTCCCACCAAGGCGATCCGGGCTCGATTTCCGGCGGAGTCGGTCCCCGGATTTTTGCACGTGTGGATCGTGCCTGACGATGCCGCTGGTCGGCGGGTTTTCTCGGGGATCTCCCGTTTCCCACGCCATTTCATTCCGGCGCTGCTCCATACTCACCTCATGTTACCCCTCACAAGCGCTAAAATCTTCAGTTCAAATATGTAAGTTTATGGAAGCCAATTTTTTTTAACTCCGCCCACTTCCTTTCCACTAAGATAAACAATTTATCAAAACGTATTTTTTATCAATTTATGAAATACTTCCTTCGCTCAAAAATTTAAGAAAAGGCTCCAGCAATCTTTATTTACTTTATAAATTTTACAATGGAATAAAGTTGTCGGAGTTTGAATCCGACCGCCCTAACTGAAGCGCCAATAAAACACGATATTCTCTGTAACTTGACGAACTTCAGCCAAACAACAAGGGGGGTCAAGTAAAATACATTGTTAGATAGGCGAGTGTCCAGACCTGTTCTTCTACGACCGTGGCCATCACCAACTAACAAATCAGCATGTTTGTAAACAAGCTTTGTTTCCCACAGCACTATCCCCCTGCGGTGTGACGTCAGAGGGCCTTCATAGGAGGATAATGTATTTGCTAGTAACGTCTACAAAACGAACATTTTTAGGAATTAAAAATGTTTAACACTTGATGATAGGTAGCCGTTGTAATATTTTTTTGCAGGTTGCCTGCAAGTTAGACAAATATTACTTTGAACCTCGAACAGCCGTAAACCGGTCTAAATCTCGTGTCTTGCAATTGTTGGAGGAGAAGGACTCGCGCTCAACTGTGTGACAGAATTCCACCCGCCGACGACAGGTTCAATTGCAGGATCAAGACGGCCGTCGTCCCGTCAAGACTCGAGCCGTTGTTTTCTCCTGGGACGAGGCGAAAAAGAGTGTCGAGTCTGTACGAAATGTCAAGGCTGGGGCAAGATATCGTGAGTCAGCTGTCTTGTACCGGAGACTAAAATACGTACTGACGTCGAAGAAACTGCAATTAGTTTTGCTTCGTTTGTTTCAAAGCTGAAATACGTGCGAGGGATTGAGAAGCCATGATGCGTGGGGAGGGGAACGATGCGGAGGGAGGGGAACAGTCAGTACTTTAAACTAGCGTGCAGTGTCTTCGTGTATACCATCGCGATAAAGTAAGCACCAAAAATTTACCTTTGAAAAAAATCACTAGTCGTTACTGCATATAATTCTACATTATAGGCCATTCACGGTAAAGTGAGCACTGCAAAAAGTATTCTTTCGGCCGTTTTGCAGTTATCTTTACTAATTTTAATATTAAAACTTCCATATATCTAAAAACCAATGTATTTTTTTTTTTTTTCAAAACTCATAAAAGTTAACATATATAAGGCCAATAAAACATATTTTTCATTAATTACAAGATCTGCTAAGTGCTCAGTTTATAGTGAACAGCCTATAACAATAGTTTCATTACTGCTTGTAAGGTTGGCAGCGAATTACCGAATATAGTTCCATGTATTTTCTTACTTAAAGTACAACAATACTGAAATAAAATAAACTGAAATCGACATACTTGTATTTTATAGCTAATACACTTTTTTTTTACCAAACTATATATGATCCTACCAACAACATAATTTATCCTACCAGCGCAAACATCAAGTAACGTGTCCAGAGAGGTTAGGCATTTCCCGTCGTTAGCCGTTACGCGCGGAAAGATACGAATTAGCTGTAAATAGAACTACAACAGGGCTTCTTTGAGCGCTTACTTTATCCCGAATGGCATATATGTAGCATTTTACCCACGAGAATTAAATAAAGTGGCCCTACAATTTTATGCTGACTATGTTGTAATGGCCCTGGCCCTACAATTTTATGCTGACTGTATGTTTTAATGGACCATGCATGGTTCCATTTTTATGTTTTACGAATCCAAGTTACATTTTTTTTTTTTAAGTTACAGCAGTCTAACAAAAGCCACTTTCAGCCATTTAGAGATGACTTAAAATAATGATTACTAATATAGGCGGGCTGAAGTTTTAAGATTATGGAAGCAAAGCATAGTTCAAATGTGTGTTATTTTCGTAGATAGAAGTCAACCCCCATTAAAAAAATCTTTCTAAGTCTTTGTAGTTACAGACACTGGACAATCGCGGGGAAAGTTGGCTATTTGCTAGATTCCAACGTACTGTGTATAATAACACTGTCGGCTATGTGTCGATATTGGCTGAATAACAGTTTCTCTCATCAACAGGGCCAGTTATATCTTAACACAGAACATATGTGATCAATCCCACCAAAACTGTCCACACGAGTCAGTAGCTGCATCATCCAATAACATTAGGATAAAACTATCACTCACGCTAAACAGGAAACTATAGATTCGAATCGTTGAAACTGCTCATTCGGGAAACTGTCAAAATCTACAGATTGCATCAGCGAAGCAACCTTTACTACATTAGTCTATTACTTTAACACTTGGCCCCATGTGAACACAGTACAAAATACACGTGTTATTTAAGTATTTTTTTTTATTATTGTTTACCTTGTACGTCGTGTTCTTAGTAGTAAAATTAATGCTTGCCGCAAAGTGTGAATTCTTCAAAGCAGCATAACTTCATCGTGAGCAACGGAGCGAAACTGAACATTTAGTTACTAGGACTGAACTATCCACAACAGTGGAATAACAAAAATACGTATTACTGTGTAGGTCTACTGTAAATATGAATGTTCATTTACACGTAACTGACCAACGGAGCATACAAAAGTTGTTACATAGTTGCTGAGGAAAAGGTGGCACGATTTTTATTACACGTAGACTAAGATCATGTAAAATTGTTGGAGTGGCATTTTAGTTACACATCTAAATTGTAGTTTTCAAGTTACAGATAGGTTAGTAAATTTTGCACTGATTAACTAGCGAAACATGCTTACTAATTGAATCAGTTACCCAAATTTTCTGTTTTTTCACTTTTTTTTATCAGTCAACATTGACAAAACGTCTGATTCGCCAGCGTAAAACCCTACAACTTACTGTAACTGTAAAAATACAACCGGTTTTAATTTAGAGTGCAATTTATTGGAAATTATATTGGGATTATAATTTTCGTGATTTTCCAGCGTCTCTAATCACAATTCCAGCTACACCGCATAAAGTCGAGTATAAATGAATATACGAAGGATGAATATAAAGCCATTGATTTTTTGCGGGAAGAATTTTGCACCCACTTGCTTCAGCGTCTTACGTGCACGTCTGTACCTCTGCTACATGGTTATTGGCAGCGTGTCTTTGAGCAGTGGTGTCGCTCACTTGACTATACCAATGATAATAAAGTTACTAGGACACAGTACAGCTGTGATTTGCGTTGCAGTTATGAGCGCAAGACGCTGAGAGTTGAATACATTCAATCACTGACTATTGAGTACAGCTGCAGATGTGCACACAAGGAATAGAAACCAAATATAAAAAATTAGATGTTCTAAATATGATAGAGTACATTGACAGAAAAGTATAGTTGTAGGTACCATATTTCTGTTAAAATAGTGACAACATTCCAGTTAGGTTGTCCTTACTATCTGTATTGTTCCTATAACAGTCTGTTCTGTAGAAGTAACAATCTGTTCTTTAGAAGTAACAATATGTTCTGTAGAAGTAACAATCTGTTCTGTAGAAGTAACAATATGTTCTGTAGAAGTGACAATCTGTTCTGTAGAAGTAACAATATGTTCTGTAGGAGTAACAATATGTTCCGTAGAAGTAACAATATGTTCTGTAGAAGTAACAATCTGTTCCGTAGAAGTAACAATATGTTTTGTAGAAATAACAATCTGTTCTGTAGAAGTAACAATATGTTCTGTAGAAGTGACAATCTGTTCTGTAGAAGTAACAATATGTTCTGTAGGAGTAACAATATGTTCTGTAGAAGTAACAATCTGTTCTGTAGAAGTAACAATATGTTCTGTAGGAGTAACAATATGTTCTGTAGAAGTAACAATCTGTTCTATAGAAGTAACAATCTGTTCTGTAGGAGTGACAATATGTTCTGTAGAAATAACAATCTGTTCTGTAGAAGTAACAATCTGTTCCGTAGAAGTAACAATATGTTTTGTAGAAATAACAATCTGTTCTGTAGAAGTGACAATCTGTTCTGTAGAAGTAACAATCTGTTCTGTAGGAGTAACAATATGTTCTGTACATATAACAATCTGTTCTGTAGAAGTAACAATCTGTTCTGTAGAAGTAACAATATGTTCCGTAGAAGTAACAATATGTTCTGTAGAAGGAGTAAAGACATAGCTGTCTTTAGTAGAAGGCCGCGGCCTTAGATCTGGCAACACTGCCATGAAGGGTCATTTTAACACTTATTTGTCTCGACAACGACAGTGGCTTCCTCTGATTCGCCGGTACGCAAGGGTAGTGTAACGAATCAGGTACAGCCATTGCCTTTGGAGAGTTAAAATAAGTGTTAACATGACACTTGTGTGCAGGGTTGCCAGATTTAATGCCGTGGCCTCCTCCTAAAGACCGCTATGGTTAAGAGCATATTTCTTTTACTGAACATATTGTTACTACTATGCGGAACAGATTATTGTATGAACAATGCAGATAGTACCGACAACTAAACTGGAATGTAGTCCCTATTTTAACAGAAGTATGGCATGTGCGACAATACTTTTCTTTCAGTGTATGTGGAGGGAGTGAACGCTCACCAAAAATCTCTCCACTCCATGCACCTGTGCGTGAGCGGTGACTCGTGTTGGCTGACTAGACAGGAAGTGACGCTAGGTAAACTCTGCCGATAGCCTTATCGTAGTGATACGTTCTTCACGCCCGACTTTCCTAGGGGAACACCCTGTGTGGTACGTAAAACTCCTCCCAAGACACTAGACTAAATAGTAATACAGACGTGAAATTACGTGGTGGCTCGTTTGATACGGGCGAACTTGGCCGCTTATTGGCTGCCCTGTTGATAACAACCCCGTGTCTGTTTGGCTCCTGCATGTTACTGCAGGTTTCCTATTGGCCTGGCTGCCTGGTAGCAGGACAGCCGCCTAACGCTGATTGGCGGTTGGTGTTTCCGACATGTTGGCCAGCGAAGCCATGTTCCTGACGTGTGTTAGCGAGTTCGCCACCCTACCGGCTATTTCGCTTCTGTATTCGTAAATATTCTGTGCACTGGGTATGTGTGACAAGCTACATATTATTCAAGTCCACCTACCTTTCATTTGGTAACTGCACCGCCTGCCATGCTCTTCAATGGACGACTTGAAAAGAGGCGGAGCTTCAGTCAGGTGTGGGATACAATTCCTATCTCCATGGATACCGCAGCCGAACATAACCTTCATTTAGCTGTTTGGCTTCACATGTCCCGGATGAGATGTACGTCAAGAAAACTGATTATTTGTTTGGAATTTGCCGCTTTTTCGGGTAAGCAATAATCATGTATTTGCGTATCTCAACCATGAAATTGAAACTATAATATTTTTTTATCCTTGCGTGCAAATCTATGAATGCGCAACATTTTTTCTTTCTGCAATTACCAACTAACAGATCAGCGTGTTTGTAAACAAGCTTTGTTTCCCACAGTATTTCCCCTGCGGTGACGTCAGGGGGCGTGTACTTCAAGTCGTCCATTGCGTTGCAGTGTGTTCGCAAGAACTTTTTTTAACGAAACAATTTCACATGTACCCTTCTAAAACGCCATTTTCAAGCATTTTCAGTCTGCCGTACTTCAAAACGTACTAACAGCCTCCTATAGAGCGTCCAACGCTTAGATTGCAGTACATAGTGGTCATCCGCTCTCTTTTTTCAACGCACGGTAACTTCCATAGTACTGTCCTTGTTTCGGCGAGCGCTGTTGCCAAAAATACAAAATTTTTGTATTGTAACATTGATCTTACAGTTTACGTATACTGTACAGCATCGAAACGCGTTTCGGATGATGTATGCGATTTATAATTTTCACCATTCTTAGAGGTTTAAAAATTCTAAAGCAAAATTGTTGTGCTTATACTGTTTTCAAGCCTAATTAAAGTATATGACGTTATAACCTAAGAATTAATTGTAAAATTGCATTCAAATTTTTAGGCGCGTAACTTCATATATTATATGGATGCTAACGAAAAAATCAGAAGACAAAAAATTTTGTTTGTTAATAGTATACAATTTTTTTTCCAACCCTATGTGTGTTTGATTAAAGAAAGAAATATTACAAAGTTGATCAGTGAGATACTTTTTTACTATTGAAGTTAGATGGGAGATAAAAGCTAGAAAGTTGTTCATAATGAGCTGAATTTGTTTTTAAAAGCCACACCATTGCAATAGCTTCAACCGTTCTCTTGTTATAACGTGACATGTGTAACGTATTACGTCAACGCACTCGCCCTGCAAACCAAGACGTCTGACGTGAGCTCGAAGTCCGTTAGCTTTACTGACAGAGGTTCTGTCAGGATAGGATAGTACATAACTAGAGATAATGGTATATCGCGAAATATTTTTGTGTTAACACACCCTTGAAAACACTGTAGTTCCTTGTGACATGTATGATTTATACGTAGAGGCACGAGTATTTCGCGTATTCATCTGGCAACAGTTGTGTTGACAATTTTCCAGTATTTGTCACATAATTACTATTACTGTAACTAAAGGAAGCTTTCAAAATAACCAGCTGTTAAAACACGAACCGTTTACACTCTTAGGATGAACAACAGCAACTTGGTACAGGATATATATAACGTATGGTGAGCTCATATGCTAACTCTTCAGTACTGTACAAAATACACGGTACGGTTTTATTGCCGTTGCTTTACTTGCATTACAATGTGTCAGGTTACTATAAATTATTTTATCAGTAGAGCAAGTGATTTTTGGTGAAAATAATTTAACAACAATTTGCTTCAATTTCTTACGTGGGCATTTGCTGCTATGCTTCATGATTAGAGGTACGTAAATTTCGCAGATACATTCCAGGCCACGTTGAACGCCAATTATGCATACTTCATTGTCATGTCTGTGACTTGCTGGCGGCTATTACGAAACGCGTTTGACTACTGCAAGCCAGTAGTAAATAAGGAAATAATGCGAAGTGCTGTCGCTTGCTACCTGCTTGTACGGTTATAAGCCAATAGATAATCGATTGTGGCCAGTGGGTGTATAGGACTGACAAGTCTAGGCTGCTGCCAGATGAATCCGCGAAATTGACGTACCTCTATTCATGATTATTGGCAGACTGTGTAAGTTCAGATGAGTGGCTCATTTGACTGTGGCAACAGGAACAAGGTTACTGCGACACCACACGTCTATGATTCGCGGGTAGAACCATAGCCGTCTTTAGTACAAGGCCGCGGCCTTAGATCTGGCAACACTGCCAGGAAGGGTCATTTTAACACTTCTTTTGTCTCGCCAACGACAGTAGCTTCCTCTGATTCGCCGGTATGCAGGAAAGTGTAACGAATCAGGTACAGCCATTGCCTTTGGAGAGTTAAAATAAGTGTTAACATGGTCCTTGTGTGCAGGGTTGTCAGATCTAAAGCCGCGATCTTCTACTAAAGACGGCTATGGTAGAACCCTAGACGCTGAGAGTTACAAACGTCAAATCACTGGCCATGAAGCATAGCTGCAGATCTCTACATAAACCATCGAAACAAATTATTGCAAAATTCTTTTCATCGACTACCATTGGCTCTATTTATCAAGAAAAATTTACTACGGTTTCAAAAGAGCTTTCTTTACCCTAAACCACCTATAGTAAGGGATTACTTACTAGTTTACATGCGAGTTCGTGATTCGTCAAAATTTCTCCACAGTGAGTCGTATGAACTGTAGCTCAATCGCAACCAGAAACGTGATTGTGTTCGTAGTCCAGCTAGATCGGGAACTATTTCGCTACTTTTCCGTTCCCTATGTATATTTAAAGGCGCCTGTTATTCGTTAAAAAAAAATCCGTGAGACGTTGCCCATCATAAAGTGAAGTGATTTTGGCCAGCCCTCAACATCTAGGTATTCAGCGCTGGTAAGGGACGACATGAGGAGAGTATGGAGCAGCGGAATGAAGGAGCGGGGGGAACGGAGATCCCCGAGAAAACCCGCAGACCAGCGACGTCGTCCGACACGATTTCCACATGCGAAGATCCAAGGACTGACTCAGCCGGGAATCGAACCCGGATCGCCTTGGTGGAAGGCGAGTGTTCTACACACTTTGCTAACCTCAATCCATTATAAAGACTCGGAAATGTCCTGCTTCTTGTTTATTTGTTGGTGCTCGAGTGAGGCCAATTGTAATGTAGTGCGAGAGTTCTGTGAGGGCTTTAATGTATGTTTGCCATTTAAAGTTCTCGATAACGAATTTAATTAACAGCGACGTTGGAATATATTTCTATCAAGTCTCGATTAATGAATACTGTGTTTATGAAATCCTTCAGTTCAACTCATATTAGCACGAGACACCAATGTTTAGTGTAATAATAAATAAAAATTATGTATATTGCTCAATGTGTTTACTTATCACAAGGGACCCTTGTTTTTTGCGAAAAGAATTTTGCCCCACTTTGTTTCAGTGCCTTACGTGCACATCTGCAGTTCTGCTTCGTGGTCAGTGATTGGATATTTCAACTGTCACGAGCCTTGTGATTCTACCGGCAAATCACAGACGTGGGGTGTTGCAGGAACGTTATTACAATTGGCTCAGTCAAATGAGATACGGCTCTTCACACAGACACGCTGCCAATAAACATGAAGCAGAACTGCAGATGTGTGCGTAAGGCACTGAAACAAACTGGGGCAAAATTCTTTTCGCGAAAAAAACAGGGTCACTAGATATCACCACTAGTCTTCAGAGAGCAACGACGCCAAGAGTACATAACAATTTTACAACCAAAATGCTGGTCAAAAATAGCAAAGTAATGTTTTAAGCAACTTAAATTATATTTTGTAGTACATAACGTAAACCATCGTACGTAGACCACTTACTTGTCACATTATTATTTTCACTAATATTCAATTCCTATAATATGTCAATAACTCCAATTAATTATTTACGTTTACTAACAAAACCGTTTTCTATATAACAAATCGATTTAACTAGACCAAAAATAAGTTTGCACTACTGTTCAGTGGAGTTTGTTCGACATCACCTTTCATGCTCTTAATAGTAGTAGTCTAGAACGCACGTGCTACATTGCTAGATATCAACTGACTTTCATGTTTTATTTGAATTATGTACAAGGTGAAAAAATATTATAAAGGCAGATAGTGTGAGGTCATCTGTCCCGAACTTCGCGACTGGCTGGTTTGCATGGGCAGTACGGACTGTGCACATTATAGGCGAGGTGTAGAGCCCCAGGCTCGCACCGGCAGCGCAAACTGCGTGCACTATAGGCGAGGTGCTAAGCTCCTGAGTTCGTGGATGATTGGCATGCGCGGGCTGTGAGGACTGCGCGAACTATAGGCGAGGTGCTTAGCTCCTTGGTTTTGCGGCTTGTTGGTTCGAAACGGGCAGTGCAGACTGCACGCACTATAGGTATACGCATAATTATTTCGCCTATTCATCTGGCAGCAGCCTAGACTTCATAGTCCTATACGAGCACTGGCCACAGTCGAATATCCAATGATAGGGATTTGACAATGTTGTGTTTTATTTTGGATACAGGCTAGCATTCAAACAATTGTAAGGTGTAAGTTCCAGTCATTTTTCGTTATTGGTACCTTACTTTGATGCCTGGAGAGTTCTGAGCGAGCAATAATAGAAAAGCAACTAAAATCAGACCCAATCGTGTTGGTATCACTGTGTCAACGAGCAGAAATGAGTACATATATTCTTGGAAGCTAGCCTACACGTCACTGGACTTGCGCATTTATCTTGTCTCTATCCACTGGCTTCTAACTTTATAAAAGGGGCAGCACTCGATATATCCTTGAACTATTTCCTCGTATACTGGATTGCATTCGTTAATCGTTTGCCAAAACAGCTATCGCCCAATTTTAGAAGTATCAGTGAGGTTCAGCCTTACCACTGAATATTTAAGTATGCAGAAGTAAAATAGCCAGTAGAAGGGAACTAAATCACACACGACAGCAAAATGGCTTCCCTGGCCAGCAAGATGGCGGAAACGCCTACCGGAAATCAGTGTAAGGCAGCTGCCCTGATAAGTGGAAACCGGCCGTAACATGCAGGAGCCAAACGTACTCGGGGTTGTTACTAACAGCTCCGGGCAACCAATAAGCGGCAAAGTTCGCTCGTATCAATAGAGCCGCCACGTCATTTCACGTCTTTATTATTGTTTAGTCTGTGCCCGTTCCTTGAATAAACCAGCGAAATATACTTTCCTGTAACTGTATAGCTCATTCGGGATAAAGTGAGCACTAAAGATTTAACCTTTGAAAAATATCACTAGATGTTACCGTAATTAATTCAACACTAACTATAGTAGTCTTACTATTTGTATGGTTGGCAGCGAAATTACGCAATATAGTTCCGTGTATTTTCCTATTTAAATACGACAATGCTGAAACAAATTTACCCAATCAGACATAACTATATTTTGTATCATTAATAATCTTTTTTTACTAAACTTTATCGATTCATACTGACTGCACAATTTATCTTACACGCGTAAACACCAAGTGACGTGTCCAAAGAGGTTAGACGTTTCCCGTCGTTTGCCGTTATGGGCGGAAATATACGAATTGGCTGAAAATAGAACTTTAGGAGGGCTTTTTTGAATGCTCACTTTATTCCGAACCGCCTATATTTGAGGTGCTAATCTCACGGGCTTCGTGGCTGGCTGGCACGCGCGGGCAGTGCGGACTGCTCGCACTATAGGCGAGGTGCCGAGCGCCGCGGCGGTCGACAAAAGACATTCCACGCCTATGAGAACGGTCGCGCGCGCCGAGATGCTTGGCCCCCATACTACTCGTCTGTCGCCCCTCCCCCTTCATTCTTCCGCGGGGAACAGCGAATTGTCCGTGTTTGCTCTGTGATAGAGATTTATTCTCGCGTTCCACGCGAGGGTGGAGTGCGTTCTACGTGATTCACGCGTTCTCTTCCTCCCTACCTCGCCGCGTTGTGAGAGGTCTACGTTGTAGTAGCTGTTCCTTGTCCTACAGGAGAAAGATTAGATTCATGTCGCACCCTACTTGGTTCTCCACGCCTTCTGGACGTGCTCGCGTGATTCACACGATCATGCGTCATTTCCGCCGAATGTAGGATTTCGCGTGGCTTTTCAACACCGCCGCTTTGTCTCACATTTTTTTGCCCAAATGGAGCAAACGTCTCTTCGCGATTAACTCGTGGCTGTAAAGTTCTTACTGCTCACTCTGTACACTCCTAGCCAATAATTTACTTCACGTCCATCATCCACAATCATGGACTTTGTGACTGGAAGGATTATGTAAAGGCCACAAAACTGTTGTTTTAACAAAGTAGAAAATCACATAAACCACTGTTTATTTTATTTGTATTGGACTTTATGTCTCGTCGACAGCAAGGCCATTAGACACGGTTACCAACAACTTTACAAAATAACAAGGAACTGAGTAGAGGAATTGACCATAGCCAATGATAAGGGGCCTCCCTATACCTGCGCTTCAAAAACGTTGCAGAGAGTTACGACAGTTTTTTTTTGTCGAACTATTCGTGTATCTACGAAAATAACATACACTTTAAACTATGTCGCTATGTAAACTAAAGAAGTATTTTGGACACACTGAAAAAAATACTTATTAGTCACTGCAAAGTATTTTGTTAAAATGGACCTCACGAAATTTTTTTGTAGTGGCCACAAAAAAATTTTGCTGTTCCCAATACAGTTTTGCAGTCACTACAAAAAAGTTTGTAACCACTACAAAAAAATTTGGTAAGGTCCATTTTAACAAAATGTTTTGCAGTGACTAATAAGTATTTTTTTTCAGTGCATTAGCATACGCAATTGGTGCAAGTGGCGTGTCACAGAAAGCCAGAGAATACACACAAGCAAACAAACAAAAGGACTTTCATGCAACAGGCAAAAATTGGTAAACATACGTTGCACAAGGAGTTCGGTCAGTAAGTAACAGGAAAATAAATGAATACAAACGAGTATCCAGGCATCAAAATGAAACCAAGGGGGAAGAAATAAATATTTAATATGTTCACCTATGTTTGCCAATTTTCAAACAAAATTCTTATTTGGTTGTTTACTTGTCTGTGTGCATTCTCTGGTTTTCTGTGAGACACCATTTACTGCAATGCCATATGTCCAAAAAAACTTATTTAGTTTGTAACTTGCCGCTATTGCAAGAATCGTTCAAAAATAACATGTGTCGGTATAGTTTTTTCTAGCAAATTCGTCAAGTTTATTAGAAATATAACTTTCAGTCCCTAAAAATGACCAAAAATTGATTTTCGTGACTTCCGGAACTTCAAAAATAACGACTGGATTCTAAAATAAAAACACACACACAATAGAACCAAGTGTTAGACTTTGAACTATGCTACCCACAAATAGAATAACGTGTTCGCCGCTTGAAGTGCCATAGATAAAAGGATAACAGTAAAGCACTGTACGTCAGCTGAGTGGCTTCATTAATAGGCGATACTGATAATGCATTACATAACCCGGCCAGCGACACTATCTCTGCATCGGTTTTCTGCCATGCCAGCGTCGGGTGGAGCGATTTCGGGAAAACCATTAAAAACCGAAATAAGGATGGGCGGGGCCGGGAGCCGACCCCGGGTGCTCCTAATTACGAGTCCAAAACGTGTTACCGTTACGCCACATCGCTTGGTATATACAGAGTGTCAGGTAATTTGTTGATACGGACTGTGTCAAGAGAAGCTCACATAAAATAAGTAAAAATCTTTGGGAAAAAGTCGTAATGCCATTATTTTTATGAGAAAACTTTCAATTAAAGTAACAAAAAACAACGAAGTGGAAGTCACTAAGGTAATACTCGTGGTTACGGACTGCTTAACATGTATCTGCGAATAAACCTATGAGGACAATACTCTTGTTTAGAAGACAAATGGCATGGTAGTGCAAAGAACTTAACCTACATTCCCGGTCATAAGGCATTTTGGACATTATCTCGTAAACTTAGGTCCTCGCGTCTTTTTACCAAAGAGTACATATATTCCACTAATTTTGGTCACTGACTCACAATGAACAGTCGTATCTGTGAATTGCCTGACATCCCGTATATTATGGGTAGGCCCATGACTGTGTTTAGTAGAAGGCCTGAGACTTGAATGTGGCAACGCTGCATCGGGGACCTGCTGCCGGCCGCTCATTGGCTGCCCTAGTCGCTGTAACGTGTCTAGATGCAGCTCTTTAATGACGTGTACACGTCTATACAGACTAGGGCTACCAATGAGCGATTGGCAGCCGGCCGCCGATGCAACGTTGCCACATTCAAGACTCCGGCATTCTACTAAAGACGGTCATGGTAGGACCATAACTTTTGGCGAAAAGTATTTTGTCCCTTTTTTTTTTTTTTCAGTGAATTACGTGCACATCTGCAATTCGGTTTCGTGTTTAGTGATTGGATATTTTAACTCTCTCGAGCCTTGGGATTCTATTGGCAAATCACAGCCGTGAGGTGTTGCAGAGACTTTATTGTAATTGACTCAGACAAATGATATACAGCTCTTCACATAGACACGCTGCCAATAATGATGAAGCAGAATTGCAGAAGTGCAGGTAAGGCCCTGAAACAAAGTGGGGCAAAATTCTTTTCGCTAAAAACCCGGGTCCCTAGCAATAATGCATTAAATTTCGGGAATTCAATGACCTGCATGCTAGAATCAATTATCCTATGCATACTCAAGCCCTGTCTATTCGTTCACTGTCTGCTGTTCCACTGAGTAGCAGCTAGTGGACAAATGGTTGGGACTTGCGTACGTATAGGATATTTGATTCAGACATGCAGGTTACTGAATTCGCGAAATTTCACCATCTCTATGCATTACATACCCCGACCGACGTCACTCTTAACGCTCCGTCGGTTTTGTGCCTCACATTCACCAACGCAGCCTACCTAGATAAGTATACCTTAAGAGGGCGTGGTACATAATTCAACGCTAAAATCATTAATCTATAATTGTAGGTTTCTTGAAGAGAATTTGCGAAAGTTAAAAAATAGCAATCCTAGACAATACTTTTACCCAACGTTTTAAACAAAATTGTTTCCAGTGTTACGAACTTCTGAGGCACAATCTCTGACGCCCGAACTTCGTGCATTTAACTGCGGCGCAAGAGATAACGCGTAACGAATTAGTAATTTTGGATAAATATTTACTCACAAAGTTAACAAATACCATTATCTAGCATTGTCATTGAGTATTTTATCCATATTGGCTCCGAAAAAAGCTTAGAAACGTATTGATGTTCTCAGCGTTTATTTATCTACAACGTACTCTTAAACAGAAACGCATATTTCCACTAAGTTACTGAAACAAACAGGGGAAAATACATTTCTGCAAAACTTCTGTGGCTCTAATTACGGACTTAATTTAAATGAAAAACTAAAGAACAAAATTTGGTGATACGGTCACATTAAGAGACCCATGTTACGCTTGCGGCAAGATTCCCGGCCGGGCCAGACCTCGGATTATCGCATGTGGGAATCATACCGCGGACGATGCCGTTGGTCGGCGAGTTTTCTCGGGGATCTCCAGTTTCCCCCGCCCTTTCATTCCCGCACTGCACCGTACTCACCTTGTATCACCACTCCCCAACGCTACAGACCTCGATGATAAGCGCTGACTTAACTCTCATTCGCATTCACGTTCACACTTGTGGCAAACTAAACGTTTGAGAACCGCATCCTTGGAACACCTTGAACAGACGCATGCATGTACCAGTGGCGCCACGGCATCGGCTTCTACAGACTTAGTTTCGCGTTAGAGAACTTGTCCTATTTATCACCGCAAGTCTCGCAGTTGCGCTGCTTGATACGTAACGATACCACCCGCCGAAAGACTGGAAATTCTTGTTTGCCGTCTTCTCATGGTAAACAACAAACATGTCTGGCGACAGCGAGATTAGAACTGCATTAACACTCTGCGACACAGTTGTGCTTCGATTCATGCGTTTTCACCGCACTTGTATTCTGCAGTGTCACAACCACACTATTGCTAGGGCCACGATTTTTACCCCACTTTGTTTCAGTGTCTCTCGTACACATCGGCAGCTTTGATTCAAGGTTATTGGCAGCGTGTCTTTGCTCAGACATGTTTCTCATTTGACTGCACCAATCGGAATAAGATTATTGTGACTCCTTACGTCTGTAATTTGCCAAGGCAAGTGAGAGTAAAATTATCCAATTACGGGCGATGTAACAGACGCTTCGAAACCAAATGTTGCAAAAAAACTTTTCAACATAAAATTGTGGCTCTAACTATAGGCCGTTCACGATAAAGTGAGCACTGCATAACGTTTTCTTCCAACCGTTTTGAATCCTTCTTTAGTATTTTTAATATGAAAACTTCGATTCAACTAAAAACCTGTGTAAACGTTTTAAAACCAAAAGTTAACATCTATTGAACCAATGAAACATTTTTAGTTAATAACAAGTTTTGCTGAGTGCTCAATTTATAGTGAACAGCCATAACACTGTCGTTTCAGTTAGCACAAGAGTATTTTATGGTTTAATCTTAATTTTCCTTCTTACATAAGGAACAGAAATGGCCAGGAAAAGGTTTTTGGCACCAGCTTTTTTTCAACGCTTTACGTGTATATTTGCAGCCCTACTTCGTGGTTATTGCTATAGGCGGTTCGGAATAAAGTGAGCATTCAAAAAGCCCTGCTTACGTTTTATTTTCAGCTAATTCGTAACATACGAATGGAGCATAACGCGCGTCTTGAGACGAGGGGTATGCGGCCTTGATACGGAAAGGGGAGGAGCCCATCCGCAATATTGGTACCTGAAATGTTATTTGTTACCATAGCAACGAGTATAATGCGATTGTGGGTCGGCCAACCATAACCTCATTTCTCAATACACATCATGGAGGTATTAGTCTATGGAGTGGAAGCCTTTGAGCAAATTTGAAGCCGGCCAACAGACGACGTGTAAATACAAGGATAGAGCTAGTGGTGGCAACATAGCATTGAGCTGAATGAAAATGTTTTAGTTTTTTGTTAACTACACATTATGGTGAAAGTTTGTGCAGCTCTTGGCCTTACAAACATATTCGATCGTTGCGGAGGATTATCTTTGTACAGGTAAGAAACTTTTATTTAAATTCATCAAGTTTATAAAGTACATACAGCGAGAGCTAATTCGGTTTTTTTTATATTTCTGAAGCAATTGTATACTGTTGTGTACGATTCAAACAGAGAATTTGCGCAAATTTTTGTAAAAAAATTACATAATTACAGTGCTTTCTGCTATTGTTTTGTCACCAAAATATGGCGACTCATGAAAAATAATGTCCTGCGCATGCGCAGTTCGAAAATGTTCGAAAATGATCGGCTTCATACGATAACCATTGAAATGTACGGCAGATGCCACTCTATAGACTAATACCTCCATGATACGCATACAGAACCAGCTGATTACACTCCGCCATATTGCTACTTCAACAAACAAAGTGGGCTTGGCCTCAGTATAGGCTGCTAACGCTCCACCTGTACTATTCTCTCATCTCTGGAAATGTCTAATCTCTCTGGACACGTCCCTTGACGATAGCGCGGGTAAGATAAATTGTGAAGTCAGTAGGAATCTATAGAGATTGGTTTTAAAAAAATATTATTTGCTGTATATAAAATACGATCATGTCGATTTCGGGTACTTTTGTTTCAATACGGCTATTTTCAAATAGGAAAATACACGGAACTGTATCGTGGCATTTCGCTGCCAACCATACAAACAGTAAGACAATTATAGTTAATGTTGAATTACGTGCAATAGCGACTTGTTATATTTTTTAAATGTTAGAATTTTAGTGCTCACTTTATCCCGGACGACCTATAGTTAGGGGACGGACCCCTGATTTTCGCGAAAAGAATTTTGCCCCAGTTTGTTTCAGTGGCTCACGTGTACATCTGCAGTTCTGCTTCATGGTTATTGGCAGCGTGTCTTTGTAAAGAGATGTCTCTCATTTGACTTCACCAATCACAATAACGTTACTACAACTTCACAAGTCTGTGATTTTACCAGTAAAACCCCAAGACACGTCAGAGCTACGCCGTCCAATCACTGGTTATGAAGCAGAACTGCAGATATGCACGTAAGTCATTGATAAGGCCACGATTTTGTTGCGAAAAGATTTTTGCCCCACTTTGTTTCAGTGACTCACGAGCACATCGGCAGTTCTGTTTCAAGGTTATTGGCAGCGTGTCTTTGTTCAGACACGTTTCTCATTTGACTGCACCAATCAGAATAAGATTATTGTGAGTTTGTACGTCTGTAATTTGCCAAGGCCAGTGAAAGTAAAACCATCCAACCACAGACGATGTAGCAGAGCTGCAGGTGTGCACATGACGCATCGAAACCAAATGTTGCAAAAATCTTTTCGCCATAAAATCGTGGCTCTAGTCATTGAAACAAAGTGGGGCAAAATTATTTTCGCGAAAATTAGGGGTTCCTAACTATAGTAAGTATTTAGTCAACGTCATCTTTCATTAGTCTGCGCCAATCCAAGCATGGCTACTGCTGCACCACAAGACTGTGATTTGCATGTGGGACCTCAAGACGCTCAATGACAAATTCCTCCTATCACTGACCTTGAAACAGGTCTACAGCTGTGCACATAAAGCATTAAAACACGCTTGTACGATATTCTTCTCACAGAAACTTCCGGCCCGTACTCATTTAACATTTCAAAGTCTCCGTAACTCGGAGACACACAGATGAAATTTTTTTTCACATGAAATGAAAACTTGTGAACATATAGATATTTTTCCAAGCTAATGTTTACAGTGGCGGCTCTTGGTTGTTGCCAGGTGGGGCAGCATATAGTCGGAACTACACTCTTGATAAACGCGCCGTAGACCAACGATTATGAAATATTTGCCGGCTACTAGGTGTGTTGTGACCACTCAGTAGTAAGGGGCACTTACACATCAGCGAGTCAGTGGCTGTAGAGTCAACCAGTTCTATTATCAATTAACTATTATTTTCATAAGAACTAGTTCTGTACACACAGCCTATATGAACACAAAGATTTGTAAATCATGTTTCATTTGAGAAAAAAAATATATATATATGTATATATATATATTTTTTTTTTGAGACTCGATTAACTTGGCACCCCATGTAAGTGAGAACTGGTTCATACTTTTGATGGCGTTCTTGCAAATATTACTTTTTAAATCGTATAATGGAGAAGATATTGTTAAACCACATAGTCTATGAGGTAAAAACAGTTTTTTCCTACGAAACATTTTTTTATACTTTTTTTAAGTTATATAATTTCGGCTGATTGTCAACTTAAGTGAAATTTACTTACGTCAATAACTAGGGGTAAGTATATAATTGGTGAGATTTTTAAACGTTTGTTGCATTGCAATTAGAATTTATTGGTTATTTAACGAAAAATTGGCCAACAGTAATTATTTTCTTCACTTATGTTGCAAACATACTTTGGAATAAAACATATGTACAAAACAATGTTCAAATTCTTGGTTTCCGGGTTGTAAAATTTGTTTTCGCGTGTAAATAAAAAATGAGTTCAGGTAAATCCAAGTTTATGTACATGTTCTAACATTTTCGTTTTAAATTTGCATTGCATGCTAAACAGAATTTGTAAAATAGTATTAGGTAAAACTAAGTATATATTTTTCTCTCTCACTGTTTACGAATTACATTTAACAAGTAATGCAAATATAGCGCAAAAATATTAAAGCACATATACACTAAATTGGTTCTACAAGCAAACATTTTTTTTCTTTACACTCTAATAATAATATTATTATTATTACGACTTAAATACCAAGACTTTTATACATCATGAGAATAGTATTTCGCAAAAAAAAAAAAAAACTTTTTCTTCAAACATACTGTACCAATGTTCAAGCGCCAGCTGCTTATGGCTCTTAAGACTGGGTGTTGTTGCCTTAATTAACAAATTACAAGTAGATGAAGCTCCCACTGGAGTGGCGTGATGTAGTGTGGGTGAGTGAGATATTTTGGTCAACGCTCAACATCAAGGTCTTTAGCGCTGGTGAGGGGTAACATGAGGTGAGTATGGAGCAGCGCTGGAATGAAGGGGCGGGGAAAACGGGAGATTCCTGAGAAAACCCGCCGACCAGCAGAATCTTCCGGCACGATTCCCACATGTGAAAATCCGGGGACCGCCCCGCTGGGAATCGAACCCTGATCGCCTTGGTGGGAGGCGAGAGGTCTGACCTCTCGGCCACCGCGGACACCACGTAGTATTTGCTGTCTAAGTGAGGTAGGTGTTGTCAGCATTGGCTAGCTAAACTCGTTGTGTAGTGTGTGAGATCTCTAAGACCACGAGAGTTGCTCCAATCAATCCCAGGCCCGCGATGGCCGAATTGTCAGATCATTCGCCTCCCACCAAGGCGATCCGGGTTCGATTTCCCAGCGGGGTCGGTCCCCGGATTGTCGCTGTGGGAATCGTGCCGGACGATGTCGCGTGTTTTCTCGAGTGTCTCACGTTTCCGCCGTCCCTTCATTCCGGCGCCGCTCCGTTATCACGCCACGGCCCCCCTTCATCATCGTTAAATACCTCTATGACCAAAACCTCTCATAATCAATCGCAGTAGGAGTCAACAAGCCACGGTTTTTAGGCCTTATAGTCTGCAAACTGAGGTTCAGGGCTGGCACTCCCGTGGTTTCATTGTGTTCATGTGACTGGATTGATAGTGAACAATATAAGGCGATGAACAGAAGGCTGCGACGCTTCCTCACCCCCCTCCCCTCTAGGCAAACCATCTCAAGCTGGGAATGGAGGAGGCCGGAAGTGTAGTTGAGACATCAAAGAGTCCATCTCGGGGCGGTCGGCTCGTAATTGAGAGCCGCCCGCATCGATGTAGATGATGACGACGCCCTCGAGCTGTGTGTGGCCGCAGACCGCAGCATCCCTCCCTGGACAACGGCCCCTCTCTTCCGCACCCGGTGAGCCAGTGGTGCCAACTGTGGCGTCTTCACCCTACTAGTACCTCACTTCCACTTGACATAGTGGA
Source organism: Medauroidea extradentata (assembly GCA_003012365.1). NCBI lineage: Eukaryota > Metazoa > Arthropoda > Insecta > Phasmatodea > Phasmatidae > Medauroidea > Medauroidea extradentata. Next base: position 18,685 of record PNEQ01066583.1, on the reverse strand, counting down.
ACAGTCAGTGGTAACTCCGGCGTTGTTGGCAGGCAGGACAGTAGTTGCAGAGAACTGTACACCCCTGTGAACGCACCACCGTACACCAATGACCATAACATTGTGTTATGACCAGTCAGTAATAAGCGACACTTACATACCAGCGTGTCAGTGGCTGTAGAGTCAACTAGCGCACAACACTGTACAGTTCTCTGCAACTTGTGCCCTACCTGCCAACAACCATAGAGCCGCAACTGCTGTTAATGCTGCATAACGACACTTTCAAGACTATACCCGAATGTTGCTTGAGAAAAAATTCAATAGAACGTTTCGCTGTCCGTGAAGAACCTTGTTAGGATATAGGCTAGTGTAATTGTCTTGGCAGTGTCTACTAGCACCGTGGAAGTTTTTTTTAATGTGTAAACAATAATTTATGGTAAATAAAAATTGAATTCAGTTTACTATTGACAATTAAGAAAATTACTTTTAAATCGCCCTGCTGAAGTCCGGATCTGATTGGAGCACTGTCTGTTAGGCACTTTATAGTAGGCTATGTAAGTCATAGTGTAATCAACGGCCAACAGTACAGTAGTGTATATATGTCAGCTGTTGTATGGGTCAATATGATAATGTACCCTGCGGTGACAAACATACCAATAGTGCTGGCATCTCCGTAGTATGTGTATATGAGACTAACGCCTATTGCCAAAAAATGTATGCGTGCAATGGCCATGCTAGGTTTTTTTCACGTTGGTGCAAAAAGCTCAAAACCTTTTTAAAGAGATCTTTCTGTGAGGTTTAAGTTGCGAGAAATACTGTTTTTAATTTTAAGTTTTATGCTTCGAACGAAATCGTTTTCGTGGATTTTCGTGTGCATTGTTTCCTATGGCTAAGACGCCCGTACTTACGACATGGCATAGTTTGTGTGAGTCGTTTATGTGCGTAATTAAAAGTGTTATAGGATTTTCCAAATGTCCTACTCTCACACGAAATCTAAAGCGAAACAAAGCAGTTAAAGGATAGTAACAGCTTTTAAAAATGTGGTACAGGTTACAGGAGCTAGAAAATGTCCTGGCGATGCGAAGAGATCTTTCCTCCTCCTCCTAGCCGTAACCAGTGCGCGTTAGCGCATCTACTGATTGGTTGTAGCTGCTAATGGCACACTCAGGGCTCCGTCATTTCTACTCTTACTGGCTTGGATGGGAAATGTGGGGCGGGTAGCTGCGCAGTAGATACCATTTTGCGTCCGTTTCGCCACTCTCTCAAAACCTTTCCTAGTCTGCGCGACTTATAAGTAGTAAAAATTGTTTGTACACATTACAAAATTTGTTTAGAAACTATCGAAACAGTAGAAAATTATATTGAGTATGTGAACCAAAGTTTCCTCTTGGCTCAGTTGGTTAGCGTTCCTGATTGCTGAGCCACAGGTTCGATTCCAGGCTGAAGAGAAGAAATTTAAAGTTCCCGCCCCCCCACGGCCTCAGGACTGGGTGTTGTGTCTGTCTTTACACCCACCCCTCTCCTCCCCAGCACAGGGCAATGGCGAACCACGACAGTACAACCTTAGCCGAATAGCACCACGTGTCCCTGAGGCCTTCAAATTCCAAATAGTAAATGGAAATGGCGTATAGGAGGAAAAGTAGTTCAGGTATGTTCTCATGCACTATCAGTAGAGGTGGTGAAATTTCGCGAATTCAATGACCTGCATGTCAGAATCAATTATCCTTTTCCTTCTCAAGCCCCGTCTATTCGTTCATTGTCTGCTGTTCCGTTGAGTAGCAGCTAGTGGACAGATAGTCGGTATTTGAGTACGCATAGGATATTTGATTCTAACAAGCAGGTAATTGAATTCGTAAAATTTCACCATCTCTAACTATCATCTTTACACGTTACAATGAAACATATACAAAATTATTCCTCTGGTATATTTATACCAGTGCAAAAATTATCTTGCTAACATTTGTTTTGGGAATATACAAACTACACCGTGTATGCTCCGGGGAGGAAAATATAGTTCAAATGCAATCATTGCTGGGATATTCATTGCTGAAGATGTGGCTACAGTGCGGGCGACTGACTGCACGCCTTATGGGATGCCAGATGGTCGGGCATCTACCTTGTTTTTATGACGGCCTCCGTGTAGGCTTCGTCGGTGTAGGTCCGAGAGCCGCCCATATTGACCGCGACCATCAGATGACGAGCATCAATCTCTCCCTCTCCCTTCCTTCTCCTCTCCTTTCTGCCATAGTGTCTCGTATAGACTGTTCACGGTAAAGTCCGCACTTCAGTAGACTACTTTTTCTATATAATAGGCGGAGAAATTATATGGTCATGTTCCTAAACCACAGAATAGTTAAGGGTGACGTCTACCTCACGCTTCAAATACGTTGCAGTGTGTTCGTAAACAGGTTTTATCTACGAAACCATTCCACGTGTGCCCATTGTTCCAACGTACGAAAAGAAAAGACACTTCAGACAAGGTCGGAACCTCATTGTTAAGACACCATGCTCATTAATAATACTGTTTCTATGCCTCCCAAAATAGCTGTAAAAACCTTTTCAGACTGCCATACTTAAAAATGTACTAACCGGATGTATGTGAAACTCAGATTGTGAAGTTCACTGATCTTTGCTACAGACTTTCTACAAATAAAATTATATGGTCACCGGTTCAGCGGGAAGCTTGTACGCTAGTTCAGAGCTTGGCTCGTTGAGGCGATGCGGCATTTGATGCGCGTTTCAAGGTCGCCCTTATGTCTCCTTCATTTCTGAGCTTCTAATGTGCAGGAAAGGACGCCCTTAAGGGATACAGAAGTGAAATAATTAGGGACGTTAAGAATTTTGCCCAACCTTGTTGCGGTGTCTTACGTGCACATCTACAGTTCTGCTTCGTGGTCAGTGATTGTATATTTTAACTCTCTCGAGCCTCGGGATTCTACTGGCAAATCACATACGTGTGGTGTTGCAGGAACGTTTTGTAATTGGCTCAGTCAAATGATACACGAAGACACGCTGCTAATAACAATGAAGCAGGATTGCAGATGTGCACGTAAGGCACTGAATCAAACTGCACTGAGAAAAAAAAATTTGTTGGTGCAAACAATATTTGTTTGAATCAACTAAATCATTTGTTTGTATAGGGGCAAAGAAATATTTGTTTGCTCGTGCCAAATTGTTTTGTTCCCTCGATTTGTTTGAGGCAAATAGCTGAATTTTGTTAGCAGTACCAAATACTTAGCTGGTCATAAAAATATTTCGTTGGCCATATCAAATGCACATGCAATATTTTATGAACTAAAAAGATTATATTTTATAAATTTGAAAAATTTCTGAAATTTTAAGATCTAAAAAAAAGTATGGCGGCGCCGTGATCCTTTCACTTAACACTTTCAATTCATGACCTTACCAACTGAGCTACGAAAGCTTCCGTTTGTATAGGAATAGTTAGGCACCGCAGCACAAAGAACGAGTTGTGCAGCTGCGGTGTTCTTCAAGTTTATGGCATTTTCTTTTGTGATCAATCGAATTAACCACTTTGAAATTGTTATAGCTAAAATTAAGATACTAAAATTATGCTGATTAGCAGTTTAGACGTCCTAATTGCCGCACAAACATATTTTGAATGTCGAGGTATACAGTGTTCGCCATCTTATCGCTTACGCACGCAGGCCTGCTATCTTCAGCAAGTCAACTAAATGAATTTAGTTTCGCCAGCATAATCATTTAGTCCAACGAAAAAAAAAAAATAGTTGGTTCAAACTTCAAAGCACTTAACTTATAACTAACAATATTATTTTGTTGATAAGTTGTAACGACTTGTTTGTTTACACAAAATATTTATTCGACGTCCTGTAGTAACCAAATATACGTTTGGTACAAACAAAGTGCGTTTAAATGAATAATTTGGTCGAGGGAAATAATTAAATTTGTTTGGAGCACTCCAAGCTTGGTCTTGCCAACAAAATATTGTTTAGCTAAAGCAAACATCACCCAAACAAATATATTTAGTATAATGAAACAATTCTTTCTCTCAGTGTGTGACAAAATTGTCAGTTGGTTTTAGCGGCGTACATAAAACCGTAAAGTGCAAATTTTGATGTTTACGACCCATTACGCAAAAACTATGAGAGATACACAAATTTCCTAAGAGGACGATTTAATTACAATTTATGTATAAAATAAAAAAAAAATATCCGGTACAAATATAAAAATAAAAAAGTCGTTGAAAACTGAGGTGAAACGCGCCCTTAATGTAAAAAACAGCGTGGGGTGCTTTCTTGTCCTTTTAATGACTCTACGAGTAGCTAGAGATAAAAAATAGTATACAACTGATATCAGGCACCCCATGCTTTTTTTTTACATTAAAGCTAATTTTTTGGGCAATGATTTCTTTATTCTTATTCAAAGCTTATTTTTAAAAATAATGCAGTTATACTGATCTGTGGTGGATCTTATCGCTGTTGAACAAAATATTTTTACTTAACGATTATTTTCAAATTTTTAGCTAATATTACTACAAAAGCATGTTTTTTAAACTAGAGTACATATTTTCTTCTTTCGAAGTTCTGCGTATTTACTATGCTGCGATGAAATATGTTACGTAAGCCGGCGCTAAACACAGTAAGTATATTGATAACAAGTGTTCAGTAGATCAGGGACCCTTGAGAAACCAATCTTATCACTCGATGTCTGCCTTGCCGAAATACACTCTTGAAGGAGTACTGTGTTAAGAAATAAGGTTGCTCAGATGGTTTATATTTACTATTTTCGCGTAAAAAATATTTTCTGACCGTCTGCCGTGTTAAGAATCTGTAACGCATGTTTACAAAAAGTAACCTGCTAAACCTAATCACGTTAAAATGGTCACGTGATCATATGTCAGATTGTTATGCTGTATTAATGTGTGTGTGTTTGTATATAACAAATCAGTCCAGTGTTTCAAGATACCATGAATTTAAAATAAACTTCAATACTTACAAAAAATGTCATATGTATTGCAGGACTACAGAAGCAGTGTTTCCATAATTGGTGTCCAAGGGAAATTTAGAGACTTGAAATAAAAATAACTGACAGTAAGTTAGCAATAAGTTATTTAGAAAAGTTGGATTGCAGTGGCCTAGCATATTTCTTATTAAGGGAGAAGAACGAATAAAATGTGTTTTAGATTGATTGTTAAAATCTGCGTACATTGAACCACACAGTAAGATTCTGAGGATTATTTACAATAAGTGTTGGAAATGCTTGTAGAAGTTCATTAGTGTGGAGAAGAATACTGTTTAAATACTGTTTCTGATGCAATAACAGAACTAGCCAACAATTGCTTGTGATGTCAGAAATTGTATTTGTTAACATTTTATGCTCTGCTGGAAATGAAGGTGGAAGAAGAATTAGAATGACAAATACTAAAATCCAAAATTGCGACACTATTTTTTCGTTAATTGATGTTATTTTAATTTGAAAATGTACAAAAAGTACGTAATGATGTGAGAATGTAGAACTTTGAATTAATGTTAACGTTTAGATCTTTGAATGTTTGTTACAGTGAGATTTTCTGTTAATCTTCTGTGCACTGAAAAATTCTTAATTTTGTAATTGTACCAAACACTGGTCAACTATTACACATTGCATTAATAATAATTTAACTACCCACAAATAAAATATTGTTCGTACAAGGCGACGTCAAAGTAGTGAATTGACCATTTTCGCTACTTACCAAAAGTGAAAGCTATTCAAACGATAAGAATTAATTAATTTAGAGTGAAAGTAAATGTATTAAGGTACAGGACGATACGTTTGTAATTTCAGGAAAAAAAAAATGTTTGTTATTTTTTTTAACATACCAAAATTTTTGCATATCTTAGAATACATGTATTTATTACAAATGGGTAGCAATATTTACGTTTCTGTAGCTTCACTCAAAATTATTCAATTCGTATCGTTTGAATAGTTTTTACTTTAGCTAAATAGCAAAAATGGTCAAGTTACTACTTTACATGCGCTTGTACGAAAACTGTGGAAACGAAGAGTATATTATTTGTTGTAAATTACTAGTAATGTAATGTGTAAGAGTTGGACAGTGTTTGGTACAACTATAAAATTACGAATTTTCTGGTGCATAGTAGTTTTAAGTACATCAGTAGGCCTAATTTGTTTATATGGTCAACATAGTTACACAGGTTTTGTCAACAAATCAGAAGCAAAGCTGTACGGCCATAAACACACGAATTCTTAACATAAATAGAGGTACGTGAAATTTGCGGATTCGTTTCCGGATAGGCTGGAATTCAAACGTATGTGAATTTTTGTCACTTTCCGATTGGATCACAGATTACCAGAGATGTATGAAAACTCTCATAACAGATTTGGAATAAAACGTGGAACGAATTACGCTCTACTTGTTACAGGTTTGGCAGCGAATGAACGGATAACACGACTGGAGTATACATACATAGGATTTTGGAGTCTATCTGACAGGTCATTGAATCCGCGAATCTCACGTACCTCTCTTCATAAGCATATGTTGAAATTTTGAAGTGTAGTTTGGAAAGAGAAATGAAGGCAACACTGTCCTACTAAACGGAATGTATAGCTATACAGATGGTAGGCGCGTGCTGTGCAGGGGGTGTTGTGTGACGGTGAAACTAGACACCATGGCGGGAGGGTTGTCGCCAGCTCAACAGTCAACTGTCGCTTCTAGTTACTTGCATATGTCAGCATTGCACCGCAGCCCCTTCGTCTGTCAACTACAGCCACATATACTTACTACGAGAGGTGGGTCAATACACGTCACAGGCTCATAAACACAGAATAGTTACGAATACAGAAGTGACGTAGCCGGTCGGCAGCACTGGATCCAAACCATTTTATTAGGGGAGCAAAGATGGCTAATGCCGCCTCCTCCCTAAATCGTTTTTTTTCGAATGTTATGGCAAAACAAGTAGAATATTGGGTATAAATAGAGTTAATAATGATGCAATATTAACTTCGTTTTAGTAATTTATAAATTGGAATTTTCCTATACAAAAATCTGTACTTCAAAATTATGTCATGAAGTTAAACACGTTATTTCAATTTAATTTTCAGGTGTTGACGTACACATAGTCATTATAAGTACACAATACAGCACGATACTCTACGTTGCAAAATAACATTAAGGGGCCTCCCTAGATAGGCTGCGTTTGTGTGTGAGCGGCAGGAGCGGTAAGAGTGCCATTGACTGACGTATGTAATGTATAGGGAGGGACCCCTGGTTTTCGCGAGAAGAATTTTGCCCTACTTTGTTCCAATGACTTACGTGCACATCTGCAGTTCTACTTCATCGTTATTGGCAGCGTATCTTTGTGAAGTGATGTCTGTCATTTGATTTTGCCAATCACAATAATGTTACTACAACTTCACAAGTCTGTGATTTGCCAGTGAAACCCCAAGACACGTCAGAGTTAATACCTCCAGTCACTGGTTATGAAGCAGAATTGCAGGTGTGCACGTAAGTCACTGAAACTAAGTGGGGCAAAATTATTTTCGCTAAAATTCAGGGTTCTTAGTAATGTCACAAAAAATTTAGGAAAACAGAAGTGAAATAGCCGGTAGGACAGCGAACTCAGTCACACACGCCAGCAAAATGGCTTCCCTGGCCAGCAACATGGTGGAGACACCCACCGGCCAATCAGCGTAAGGCAGTTTGTAACCCTGCTAGCCAGCAGCCAGGCCAATAGGAAACTAGCCGTAACATGCATGAGCCAAACATATAGCATATATATTATTTTTCGTAGCTATGCAAATATAATTTTTGCTAAACAGTTTCGTCAAAAAAAGAATAGCCGTAACTCGCTGCAACCATTTTTTACCTGAATTAGTTTGTTCAAGTAGTTAATTATTTTTGAGTTCCAGCTTTGCCAAGCAAGGTCTGGCCAGCCTGCCGCCCCTTGTTATACGCCGCCCGAGGTACATGCCCCCCCCCCCCGACCTGTAACAAGATCCTACCCTGACGATAGGACGGCAAACTCTGTCACACACGACAGAAAAAAAGTTTTCACTGGTCAGCAACATGGTTGAAACACTTACCGCCAATCAGCGTAAGGTGGCTGTCCTGCTAGCCGGCAGCCAGGCCAATAGGAAACCTGTAGTAACATGCAGGAGACAAACACACACAGGGCTGGTATCGACAACCTCGGGCAACCAATAAGCGGCGAAGTTCACCCGTATCAAATAAGTAGGGCCCGGTAGTTTTCACGAAAAGATTTTTGCATCAATTTGTTTAAGTGTCTTACGTGCGCACCTGCATCTCTGCTTTGTGGTCAGTGATTGGATGCCGTAACATACAACGTCTGGAGGTTAAACCCGCAAAATCACAGACGTGTTGTGTGTGGCAGTTGTCCGCGTACTGAAAATTACTATAAGCGATGTAGTGGGGTGTTCAGAAAGTAGGTATGATAAATATTTCCCCACATATCAGTGTTTGCTTCCGCTGGCACGCTGGTATCGCTTATTACTGACTGCTCACAGCACAATAAGTAGCTAGTAGATATTTCATGGTCATTGGTATACGGCGGCTCGTGCATACGAGTATGTGTATTTCCGCGTACTAATTGGAACAGTCTAATGAATTATAACTCTGCACAAAAACACTCTGCCAATAATCTTGAAGTTGAGCTGTAGGTGAACACGTAAGAGACTGAAGCAAAGTGGGGCAAAATATTTTCGCGAAAACTACCGGGCCATAGCAATCTTTAGTAGAAGGCCGCGGCCTTAGATCTGGCCAAACTGGCTGGAAGGAACATTTTAACACTTCTTTTGTCTCTCCAACGACAGTGGCTTCCTCTGATTCGCCGGTATGCAGGGCAGTGTAACAAATCAGGTACAGGCATTGCCTTTGGAGAGTTAAAATAATTGTTAAAATGACCCTTGTGTGCAGGGTTGCCAGATCTAAGGCCGGGGCCTTCTACTAAAGACGGCTTTAACAGCAATTTTCATGCTCACGTTTTTATTTTAATATCTGTAGGCCTACTATATATTTTTATTCTTCTTTAGACACAAACTGTGACTAAATTTTGCTCCTATGAAAATTTTTTTGTCTCTCTTAGTTTTTTCTTAACGGCTTGTCAGAGTCAAAATTTGCATGTCACGATACTTTTTTATCCTAAGTAATATAATAAGCACATAAAACTGAAGTTATTATTAAGGTTTTTAACTTTACGCATGCTTAGTTAATAAAAAAAATCGTAATAGCATTCTACAAATGCAACAAGCTAATTCCGCAAACAGAAAAAAAAATTTCCCCCTGTCCCAAGAAAAATTGAAACGACGCCTCTGTACCAAATACTTGTAGTCTAAATTTCTTTTGGCGAAGTGCCTGTAGTCTGTAGGTCGAAATGTTTTTGTAGGCAAAACACATGTTTTGTAATAAAAACATTAAAAAAAACTACTATTTTTGTTTAATTCCACACAGCGTATTTTATTATAGGTATTTAATCCTTAAATGCAGTAAAGGTGAAATAAATGATTTTAAAAAATGGACGGAATAGACAATTTTCTGCATTTTTAAGTAACCTGCTGCGAACAGATAACTTTCTTTATCTTCACGTGGCGTTTCCAAATCAGTTTCATTTATTGCAAGAGAAGTACAAACATTATCCTAGTCGCAGACTCAGATAATCAACTTCTCTGCGACGTTGGAGTGAACAATACTTACCATTGATACAGGCTGTGAATATGAATGAACTCCGGTGACTGTTGAATGTGTATTCATTGTTTCGTTTAGCGACGCATCGCCCACATATTTCCCCTCCCCCTGCGAACTTACTACAATAACCTGATAAATAGCGTGTGCGCGCGGGTAGGAAATGAAAGGTGTCCGCAACGCCCCCGCCATGTTACATATTACCTGGCGTAGCTGCTCATTATCGCACGTTATCAGCGAGCGAGTCGTTATCAGCTCCTCAGCACGGTGTTACGCAAGTCGCAGCAGAGCTGAGTGCTGTCACGCCAACAACAACCGTTACTAACCCCCCGCCCTCCCTCCTCCTTCATCACTCCGTGACTTCAACAAACATGCTTCTCTGGTACCTGCTGAGCTAGCAGGTAAAGGTGGGTTCACAATCGATGACATAGCATAGAACATTGGTCGTTCGCACGGGGGTAGCATAAGGTCAGAATGACGGCGAGGGGAGTGAAGCCAAGAAGGGGGAGAGGTAGTTGCCAGCCGCCATATTGCTTTAACCTCAAAAGTACACATCAGACTGGTATTTTTATGGCAAATGAATGTATTATGCTCTTTAATTGATGTTTTAGATTGATAACTCTATATTTTAGCCCTGTTTACACACTTCCTAACTAATATTTCCTCAGTTTTTTAATTAGTCGGCCATATTGATACCAGCCACGTCAAGCGTTTGTTTGGTTACAATTCCCGGCGACATGCTCCATTTGGACCTTTCTAACATCTTTGGTCGTTCGCACAAGAACTAATCTCTATGTGTTCTTACTAACTGATTCACGACATCAAAAAAGTGGCCGTGTGCATAGAGAAGCTTACATAGGAAATTGTAATATTTCATTTCTTGTGTGTACGCGTAGGACAGCAACCAATCACAACAAAGGATCTTGTGAGTATCCGCCATGTTGGTTTAACCTTCAAAAATGCACAACTACACATGAAAGCTAGAATAAGAAATTTTAATGTTAAAACCTATGTTTCTGTATAGTAAATAATGTTTTACGCTGTGCAGCTTATAGGAACTTTGTTTCTATATATTTCCTATTATCTGTAAATACAAATCCACTTCAAATATGATTCAATGGTCTTCGGTTAGTTGTGTACAGCAAGGAATATTTCAGATTCGTCGAAAAAAAATGACATTGGCTAAACATAACAGTAAGAACACACTTGTGAACTAATTTTGCACAAGACGTCTGGTCGGGCACAGTCTTTACTGTTATGTCATATGTTTTGTGCTTATGTTTTTTAAATTGTGAACTAGTGTTAAGCCTCGCCTTCGCCCGTCTGGGTCAGTGTTGCCGACTTAGCGAATTTGCCCCTAGATATAGCGACTTTTCAATGCAGTTGGCGAGAAAAATTTATATTATGGACTAGCGACTTTCACGGTCGTCTAGAAATTGGAGAAATGTAAGTTTTATTTTTGCTACTGTAGTTAGGTATTATCAAATTTAAAGCAATTTGACTATCACTAGTTTAGCCAAGCTTTGGCCTACTAAGAAATTTTTCCTTTCTAAAGCTAGCTGCTGAATATTCAATTTATATGTCTTTCGGGACAAATCGAACATTTTTGAATTTCTAGTTACGTTTTTCTTTTCAGATTATTGTCAGTTTCCAGTAATTTTTTTTTAACTAATCAAATGTACATAGTGTATAGATTACACATTACTAAAAATCAACACATGAAGACATAATAAATTAAATGTTATACTTTTTAATTATTAATCTATACAAGGTGTTCACCAGAGCTCACTTTATCACTAACTACCAATGTATGTGTGTCTTTTAGCGACTTACTAGAGATTTTTACTAGGTAATTTTTAGTCTGTTGCGACAACAGATTACAGCACACAAAGAGAAGACCAACATATGAAAGATATGTTTGAAATGTTATGATGATCGTCTCCTAATTACTGCCCAGACATCCAGGCGGAGGATAGTGTTTGAAGTCAGGTTGAGGGGAGGATGATGATAATAATAATAAATCATATTTTTGTAAGAAGAAAATGTATGTAGCTTTTAAGGAGGTAGTTCACCGAAAATATTAAATTGTTTTAGTAATTTTTATATTTTACGAGCCATGATTCTTTTCGTATAGACTACATACATTGTACTTTTTTTTTTTTTTTTACTGTGATGAACGTTTTCCAGCTTTCAAATATTTTTGTATAACGGCATGGCATAGACCAAAATTGCATTAAATGGTTTTAAAAAAGCAAACAAATCTTACTTACTGCAATAAAATAACTAAATAATTTACACTGGAAAATGTTGTAACAGGGTACGGTATGATATATTAAAAATCCAGATTATTTTTTTTATCATTACATTAAAGTTGCTTAGTTCGAAATAAAAAAATTGCCTATTTTATGAATATTTTAAATAAAATAAAGTATCAATGAGGTTTTTAATTATTAAAACAATTAACATTTCCAGTGAACCACAGCGTGAAGGCGCAGCTTACCTTGAGCCGTTTGCACGTTAAGGTCTTTCAAGACTAGTGTAGATCAACACTCTCTCTTATGCCTATGAAACTCGGAATATATGCTCTGAACCACGTTAATAGACAGCTAACGCACCTGCAGACACTGTATAAAGGCTGGTGCGCTCCTCGCAAGCTTTAGTCTGAGAAAGGACGTGGAAGGGAGAGGTTATGTCGCTTGAGCTCTCTAACACCCGTAAGAAAGACGAGAAACTGTCGCTTCGCAGAAGGGGACGCGCACTTGTTACTGTACACATATACCACAACGATTCGACAATTCACATTGCTATGAACTTGGTATCGTTGTAATCAGGAGCAATACCGCTATTTTTATACTGTAATTTAAAAATGCAATTACAGTAACCTGGGCGGCGATTATGACGTTTTGTAACAGTTAAGCGGTTTTCACAATACAGTGGCGTGATATGCCCGACACTTGCCGCCACCCAAATAGCAAACATCAACTGGCCCACTTGTGCAGATCTGATCGTGATAAGCAGCCCACAGGCAGTAAACATGCGGAATGCACCCGCGGCCACATGTGGCATAAATGATGCATAATGAAATCACCCACACTTTAACCATAAGTGTACCACAAGCATTCTTATTATACTCAGATGATTGAGGGTTAGTTTGCTAATCTGCTTGTCAATCGTATACTGAAATATGCCAGTTTTTAAAAACTTAGTTGCCCACATTAAAATTATTTCAGTAAAACTACAAACATATTTACTCATATTGTCTGATTAACAATCACTCCAGAAAAAGTAGACCATCATACTAGCGAACGTTGGCCGCTTCTGCCAACAGTTGGCCAACTGGGAAATGATTGTATTTGCTACTAGGGCAGCGACGAGTTCCTGTCATGTGATCGCAATAGAGCGATGAAATATCGCCGGCGGCTGACGATGCGAACTTATTCTGCCATCTTTTACCTCAAGAAATTAATTAGCAACTGTATAACGTTTTTGTTAAAACATGAACGGACAATATAGAAATTAATGATTATCTGTTTTTGCTCGCATCAATTTAAGTACCTAAATAATTATCAAACAGAAAGTAGAGGTTAAATTTTCTACCGAAAAATGAAGTAAGGCAAATATATTAGTTACATTTCCATTCAATTACGTGATAAATTACATTAATTTACACAGATGCCGGCACTTCAATACAATAAATTACTAGCCAAAAATTTTTTTTTAACTTTGTTCTAACCTGAAAAATAGTTGCACGAATATCAAAATGTAAACAACATTATTTCTTCTTTGTATCCGTCGCCAGCGATGAGCGTCAAATCCAATGTCAGCCGCTCGTGCAATGTTCTCGACGCCTGTCGCTTGCGTCAAGGCTCTGATTGGCTGACGCTCGTCGCTGAGCGACACGTCGCTCTATTGTGTAAACCGCTTTATAGACGATTCGGAATAAAATGAGCACTCAAAACAAGCCCTGCTAAATTTCTATTTTCAGCCAATTGTATCTTTCCCCGCGTAATCGCTAACGACGGGAAATGTCTAACCTCACTGGACATACCGCTTAATGTTTGCGCATGTAAGGAAAGTTGTGCAATCCGTCAAGACCTTTATAGTTTGATAAAAAAGTTTATTAGTCATGGAATATACAAGTAAGTCAATTTCAGTTGATTTTATTTCAGTATTGTTGTATTAAAATAGGAAGATACATGGAACTATATTCGGCTATTCGCTGCCAACCGTACAAGTAATAAGGTAACTATGGTTAATGTTGAATTCAATGCAGCAAAGGCTAGTAATATTTTTCAAAGGTTTAATTTTTAGCGCTCACTTTATCCAGAGTGAACTATACTTATATACGTACACATTCTCAAAAAGAAACTCTCTATTCTTACTTTCCTTTACAAAAATGTTGCAAATTGTGACATGTCACTGAAGTTTATTTTCATACACTTTGGTACTCTTTGCTCATTATCATTTATTCCACTCATCCTCACTGGTATTTCGTAAACATTAAACCACCTTCAAGAACTGTGGCATTCTTATTGAAATGACTAGACTGACAAATGTTTTGGCAATAGTTAAACTATTTTCTGGTTGAAAGTTCAAAGAATTTGTACTGTACAGACACGCATTTTATATGTCTCTTTCGGGAAACGTACTTCGCGTCGAAACGACACCCAAACGGAGCCTTCGTCATCCTGATTACAGCACCTCCCTCTCCCACTCAGTTTAATCGCAGAATCTAATCTGCCTCTCTCGATGTAGTCAGTCAGGTCTTCGTCGTTATCAGTAACGTCCTTGCGTATTACACAACTCCAGGCCGCGATAAATTTAAACACGGCCGGCCGTTGCGTGACATTTGTCTCGCCCTCAAAGCGTGTCATCCACGCAACCAACTACGCGTAAAAAACAGTGTAATTTTACGAAAATATAATTTCAAAAACTAATTTCCAAATTTTTTTGTTACACAAAGTGTGTCGAAACGAGCAAAATTCGCGATATTTTCTGCCAGCAGTCTAACGGTTGTATTGCCGCCGCTGAATTCTCATATGCCGTCCGAGGCCGTGTAGTCGCGAGCCCAGGAACCGAAGTTCCCATAACTCGTTGGGTGCATCATAAGACAATATAATGTTTTCCGGAGCATGTCCTGCTCTCCGCACAACCTACCCTTCTGCACCGGATCCCTTGGGTATAGCAGGAGTATAACTTACAGAGCCGATTGCACCTCAATAATGGACATTTGCCAGTTCCGTGGAAAACTTCTTGAACCTCTAGTCATACTTGGGAAAACATGTCCCTCCATCAGCAGCCCAACTACTGGCATCATAGGATTGGCAGTCCATACAGACGTCAGTTACGGGTTACCACATAGCTAGAGACACTGGAAAATCGCGGGAAAAGTTGATTGTTTGCTAGGCTCCAACATGCTATGTATAACACTGAAGGTTTTGCACCTATATTGGCTATCGTTCATATGAAGCACCGTGTCGCTCTTCAACAGACCCAATTATAACTGTACAGTTTTAACACAGAACGAGTGTGATTTGCCAGAAAACTGTTCGCACGTGTCAAAATTTGAGATACTACAGTTTGTTGGAGACTATATGTTAAATATTTTCGCGATTTTCCAGTGTCTCTACACCTAGCCTTTAGTAGAAGGCCGCGTCCTTAGATCTAGCAACACTGCCAGGAAGGGTCATTTGAACACTTCTTTTGTCTCGCCAACGACAGTGGCTTCCTCTGATTCGCCGGTATGCATGGCAGTGTAACGAATCAGGTACAACCATTGCCTTTGGAGAGTTAAAAAAATGTTAAAATGACACTTGTGTGCAGGGTTGTCAGATCTAAGGCCGCGGCCTTCTACTAAAGACGGCTATGGTTACCACTTTCCGATCCTACCGCGTAGGACCTTCGGGTAGACACAGTTCGGTCAGCACCTTCTGCCCCCCCAGGGAATACGACTGACATTGCCATGCCACCTGGTGCCTGACTAACTAGCTGCAAAAAAATGACAACTGGCGGCGTGACTCGTGTATATGTTTAGCTGGGCTCCTTGGAGTGAA
Organism: Medauroidea extradentata; assembly: GCA_003012365.1. Classification (NCBI taxonomy): domain Eukaryota; kingdom Metazoa; phylum Arthropoda; class Insecta; order Phasmatodea; family Phasmatidae; genus Medauroidea; species Medauroidea extradentata. Next base: position 2,974 of record PNEQ01066583.1, on the reverse strand, counting down.
GCTCCTGTCAGCTACAAGGACTGGCGAGATGTGACGTGTTGTCTAACAAGGTAGGAGTTGACTGGATTTGTTTCTATGGACATACTCCATTGCGGAATAAATGACTGTCACAAGAAAACCAAAAATAAAATAAGACAAGAAAAAACAAAAATCAGAGTATGATTTCTCGTCTTATTTTATTTTTGGTTTTCTTGTGACAGTCATTTATTTCGCAATGGAGTATGTCCATACAAACAAATCCAGTCATGAACTCCCATTGCACAGTTCTTTCAAAGATCAAGGTAGGAGTTGTCGGCAAGTGGCTAACCGTATTATGCATAAAGGAACCAGGCACGATATTTTATTATTCTGAAATTAGTAGCAAATACATGAATTTAAAACTCATATACATTAATAACTTATATGTCCTTGTACGGAATCATGTTCTGAAATTTTGTCATGCATGCAATTAATAACAAATGCAGGTGTTTATCATTGAACCTAGATTTTCTCAGTTGCATTACAATGGCACTTGGTTATTTTATGCATAAAATGGTTCAGTTGTAGTGCGTGAGTTCCCTACAGCCGCGAGTGCCAGGCACAGCACTGCCATTTCATCGTGTGATCGTTTGCGAAAAGAAAGTAAACTGCGTGTCCTGGTCAACGTCGTGGCTAACCACGAGTATGTGCACTGGCGTGCATCTGCCCTTTGGAGGCTTCGTAGCTGCCAAGTGGATGTCTTCAGGGCTGTAGGCTTGTCAGATGTTTCTTATTGGCAGACAGTGTGAGGGTCTGCAGTGTAAGACACATCTGGCTAGTACGGTATAGGTGATTCGCGATTCATTGAGTACTTTAGATGACCATCTTTAGAGCCAGAGATTTTTAGTGAAAGGAAAATTGCGACGAGTTGTTTCGATACCTTATAATATGTAGATACACTGGAAAATCGCGGGAATAGTTGACCGTTTGCTAGGCTCCAACGTGATGTATATAACACTGAATGTTTTGTATCAACATTGGCTATCGTTTATTTGTATACTCTATCCATTCCAAGATTGCAGCTTGTGTCACTCCGCCTGTTCCCGCGCTTGAACGACATTGGCTGTGCACCAAACCGCCGCACCAGCTCCGCGTGTTTCGCGAGCTGTCGACTGGCGACAAGTGGCGAAACGGAACCGCGCCTCGCTGTGGAGGAAATGGAATCACGATGAACGTGGCGTCGTCGCGTAAGTCGTAGTTAATACATTCCATGCACATATAGTGCGCACAGAGTGATATTATATTACAGAGGATTAAAATACGCAACAAAACGATAAAATTACCTATCCTGAAGTAAAACACAGCAATGTAGCGTAGGACCTATTTCCTGTCGCAACAACACTGTTAACTGACCCGGCAACCAATCATCGAGAGCTCACCTGTGACATTGTTTATTTCTGCTGCAACCTTGGAATGGATACAGTATAGCATTGTTTCTCTCTACAACAGGCCCAGTTACAACTAACTACACAGCTTGGACACACAGCGTGTGTGATTTGTCCCAAAACTGTTCACACGTGTCGCGGTTAATACAATACAGTTTATTGGAGACTATTATAAACATTTTCGCAATTTTCCAGTGTCTCTACTTACATGCACACCTGCAATTCTGCTTCATGGCTAGTGAGTGGATGATTTAACTGCCCCCGTCTTGGGGATCTACCAGAAAATCACAGACGTGTGGTGTCGCAGTAAGTGTACTGATTGACACAGTCAAATGAGCGACGCCAGCTTTGTACTTACACATTCTGCCAATAACCATGAAGCACAGCTGCAGATGTGTTTTGTAAGGCACTAAAACAAATTTTGGCAAAATTATTTTCACCAAAAATCACTGGTTCTAACTATCTCGTATACAATAATATTTAAAAATAATTTTAATGACGACTTCAGACATTTACACTTTGATTGTTACTCAGGAAGATTTTTACATGACAAAGTGTTAGGACACTATAGGCTGTTCATGATAAACTGATCACTATTTACAATTTTCTATTAGTCATTGTGCCTCCATCTTTACTGTTTTAAGTACTAGAACTTCCATGTAACCAAAAACTAGTTTATACATTTCACAACTCTCAAAACTTTACTTCTACAGTCCCAATAAATACATCTTTGGTATTATCATTATTGTTGGGACGTGTTCATTTTAAGGACTTTCAAGACTAGTGAATATCAGCACTCTCTCATATTCATATGAAACTCGGAATATATGCTCTGAAACACGTTAACAGTCAGCTAACGCGGTCGCAGACACTGTATAAAAGCTAGTGCGTATCTTCCCGCGAGATTCAGTCTGAGGAAGGGCGTGGAAGGATGAGGTTACGTCGCTTGAGCTGTCCAGCCCCGTAAGAAAGGTGAGCGTAAGAAATCTTCGCATCGCAGAAGGTAATGCACCGGCCGTGATCGTGCATATTTTGACTTTGACATGCCGTTATTTTAAAACTATGCACGCTCAAATTTTTTTCCGTGAGAGGAAAATGTAGTCTCAAGTGAAGTCTACAAAACTGAAATAATTTCGTATTCAAATAAAATTATTAATTTGACGCTTGAACGGCCTTAAAGAGAACCACATATACAAAGTATCTGAAAGGAAAGAAAGTAAAAAGTACTCACTTTATCCGGGACCATCTATAGAGAGTGAACCTCTTGTAAAACCATAACACTCGCAAATGCCCTGAGGCTTGCAGCCAACGGAATCACAGATTACGTTCTAGTGTGTACAGACTAATGAAGTCTATAGCGTCCCAACCTTATATTGCAGTACAGAGCTTATGGCGCGCGCTGTTGCCAGATCGCAGCCACGTTACGAAGCTCGGGAGGTGCACTACATCAGGATTTTGAGCTTTAAAATATTATATCCTTTATTATTCTAATTGGTATTTCAATTTGTATATCATCACACTTAAAATTTGTAATTAATGACATTTTCTAATACTTTAAAATAAGAAACAGA
>PNEQ01066582.1:0-11050 GCA_003012365.1 Medauroidea extradentata | reverse complement strand
AGGTTAGGTTAGGTCGGGTTAGGTTAGTTTGGGTTAGGTTAGGTCGGGTTAGGTCGGGTTATTTTAGGTCGGTTTATGTTATGCCGGTTTAGGGTAAGTAAGTAAAGGTTATGCATAAGTAAGATTGGGTTAGGTTACATCGAGATAAGTTAGGTTAGGTTGGTTCAGGTCGGGTTAGACTAACTTATGTTAATTAGGGACATTTACATTTTATTAGTCAATTTAATGCATGCTGAAGGAACTTAGTCCATTAAAGTGTCATAAAGTGGAACATAATGCAAGAGAGTGCAACTTAATGCAAGAAAGTGTAACATAATGCAAGAAAGTGCAACTTAGATTAGTGCACAGTATGTTTAGGTTGTGGTAGAATCGGTTGGGTTAGGTTAAGTTGCATTAAGTTATGTTGGGTTGTGTTAAGTAAAGTCGGGTTAGGTTAGGTCGTGTTGAGCAAAGTCGGGTTAGGTTAAGCTTATGTTACTTTGGGATTGGTTAGTTTTTGGTGCATTAAAGTTAGTGCAACTTAATGCAAGAATGTCCAACCTTAATTACCGCACAATATATTTAGGTAGTGGTAGAAAGGGTTTAATTAGGTTTGTTAGGTTAGGTTGCTTTAAGTGAGGTTGGGTTAAGTTAGGTTGGGGTGGGGAAGGAAGGGATAGGTAGGGTTGTGGTAGGTTTAGTATCATTAGGTTATGTAGGGTCACGTTAGGTTGTGTTGGGTTAGGTTGGGTAATGTTATGTAGTGTTGGGGTAGTTTGACATAGGTTATGTAGGATTAGGTTATGTTAGGTACAGTAAGGTTGGGGTATGTTAAGTTAGTTTAGATCACGGTCGTAGAAGAACAGGTCTGGACACTCGCCTATCTAATAATGTATTTTGCTTGACCTCTTTGTTGTTTGGCTGTAGTTCGTCAAGTTACCGAGAATATTGTGTTTTATTGGCGCTTCAGTTAGGGCGGTCGGACTCAAACTCCGCCCACTTTTTTCCATTGTTAAATTTATAAAGTAAATAAAGATTGCTGGAGTCTTTTCTTAAATTCATGAGCGAAGAAAGTATTTCATAAATTGATAAAAAATACGTTTTGATAAATTGTTTATCTTAGTGGAAAGGAAGTGGGCGGAGTTTAGTCCGACCGCCCTAACTGAAGCGCCAACAAAACACAATATTCTCGGTAACTTGGTGAACTACAGCCAAACAACAAGGGTGTCAAATATCCAGGCGAGTGTCCAGACCTATTCTTCTACAGCCTTGGTTTAGATTAGGTTTGGTTGGGTGGGGTTAGGTTAAGTTGGCTTTAGTTACATAGTGTGATCATTGATCAATTCCTGAAATGGGTTCGTAATACAAACAGAACAGTTTTTTTTTATATACGACATAGCGGGCGAATATTACCGTATTGCTTATATGACTACACTCCTTTCAGGAACTGTCTGTACGTTTCGTTTTATGTATGTTGACTACAGCTTACTGGCTTGTAGTCCTATTTTATGTTTTGTTTTGTTTTAATAGCGGGTTTTTCTGAAATACCACAACATTTGTCTGCAATGGCGTAACCTATGTCCAAAAAAAACTGTTCTGTTTTTAGATAGTTTTGGTAGGATAAAGTTGGTGCAAGTTAGTGTATGCTAGTGCAACACAGTGCAGGAAAATACAATTTAGTACAAGAAAGTGTACCTCAGTGCTGGCCAGTACAGATCTGTGCAGGTTAGACTCAAGATGGGGTAAGTGATGTAAGAGAAAGAATGGATACAATAACGAATAACGTTGGGTGACATACAGGTTAGGTTACATATGGATTAAGTTAGGTAGGTAGGGTTATGTTAAGTAGGGTAAGTTAATTAGGGTTAGGTTAGATATTAGGCTAGTTTACATTAGAGTTGGGGAGTTTTGCTTAGGTTATGGTATGTTTGTGTCAGGTTAGGTAAGGTTGTATTAGGTTAGACTGTGTTAGTTACATTTGGTAACATTGGTCATCTGGCAGTGTAACTTAGGCAATTTAATTATTAGCTTTAATTGTTTGTTATTGTTTTATTATTTTTTAATTTTATTATTATTAATAATTTTTTTTGTAAATTAACGGACAAGTGAAGTCTTGTATTAAAACTATTTAAACCTAATAGTAACTTTTGAAAATTTCTTCACTCAACACAAATACAAATAATTTTGAGTAGACAATGTTACCTTATAATGTCAAAGTAACCACGGTTACTGGTTTAAGAGGACTCAGTATCTGCCCTTCAAAAGAGTTGCAGTTGGTTACAGTTTTTTTGTGATAATTTGTATATCCACGAAAAGAACACAAACTCCAAACTACGTCGCTTTAGTTTAAAAAATTTGGCACGTTTGTTAGAAACATCAATTTCGGGCCACCAAAACGGCAAAATATGGCTTTTCTCGACTGCAGTATATGGTACAGTCACTCACATATAAGCGGCACCTGAAGACCAATGTGTTAATGCCTAGCGTCAACAACTAGCACACAATCCTGTAGATACTTGCGAGCTTTAATTATTGTATTATTTTTGGTAATATTTCACGTACACTGAAAGATTAGTACTATTGTAGCTACCATGCTTCTGTTACACGATAATACTCAAATAAAAAAAATCTCGACTCACAGGATACTACATTTCAAATCGATCAGACCAGTAGAATTGATCATATTCACTCGAAAGAAAAAACTCTAAAGGGCTGATGATCTTTAAACGGCTGAAGAGATTTCTTTGAATCATAGCTAAGAACACTCTCGATCAAGTCACCTTTCAAAAAAACGCATCACAATCGGTACATTCGTCTATGAGCTACGATGCCACAGACAGACACGTCAAACTTATAACACTTTTTTTTTTGCATCGGAGGTTAAAAATAGGGACAACAAACCAGTGAGGTTGTCGTTACTGTCTTGATTGTTCCTATAACAATGATTCTGTAGAAGTAACAATATGTTCTGTGGAAGTAAATATCTATTCTGTAGAAGTAACAATATGTTCTGTAGAAGTAACAATCTATTCTGTAGAAGTAACAATATGTTCTGTAGAAGTAACAATCTATTCTGTAGAAGTAACAATATGTTCTGTGGAAGTAAATATCTATTCTGTAGAAGTAACAATGTGTTCTGTTGAAGGAACAATGCAGATAGTATCTACAATCAAACAGGACTGTTGTCTCTATTTTAACACAAGTATGGTACATACAGCAATACTTTTCTTTTAGTTTAAGGTTTATGTAAGGGTGAATCAAACGTTATGATCCAGTAGCATGGACGTACACATCGCCCACACGAAAATCCGAAAATATCAACTATAAATAGGGACTGAGAAATTTCACCAGGTCAGTATCCTTCACGTTAGTATCCATTGTCCTGTATATACTCAGACCCTGACAATGTGTTCATTGGCTACTGCTCCACTGAGCATCAAGATTCACCCAGTAACAGATAGCACGGAATTTCAGCCTTGTTTTCTCTAAAGTTTGGATTGACTCAAAGTTCTTCAAGGTGATGTGATTTAATCTCAGAAGCGAACAAAACGTACATATGTTTAAAATTAGGCTGGTTCTAAACTCAATTCGCGAAATTTTCCACTGCTACCTAACTACTGTCGGCGCCCCAGCTCTGAGTCCATGGCGGGTATGTGTTTTTGGCTCGTAAATATATAAATAATACAACGAGGCCCAATAGCGTGCGACGCACATGCTAGCCGTAGTAACGTCGTAAGTTAGGACATGTTTGATACTGTGTTACTGTAGCGTACAAAAAGTTTTCGAAGAAAAATGCATACACGCCAGGAACTCAGAGCTGGAGTGCGGACAGTATCAACCATAGTTTGATACAAAGTGTGAAATAGGTAAAGTATACAATGGCTGTGTACCTTAAGGGTTCTGCCTACCTCGGAGCGCGGCGGGAGCAAGGATAGGGTTTTACATGTTAAACTAAATTCCGTGTAGCTCTGTCACCCTTTGAGATATCGCTTTCGGATCGAAACCATTTTCTGCATTGATAAGAGGAGAATACTGCTACGTGAACGGAAATGTGAAAATAATTTTATCAGTACGGGGTTTAGAGTGTTTAATTGGCATGAAAACACTTATTTGCTCATAGTTTTCAGGATATTGATATAACTTGCTAAAATATTCCGTAGCAGTGTGGGCCGTATCGTACTGAACAAAAAAGTCACTGGTGGCATACATGTAGGTTTGAAAGTGACTGAGATATTTAGGAATATAATTTAACCTGTAACGCCCTATCCTTGTTGCCGCCGGAGCTCTGAGGTAGGCAGAAGCCATAAGGCGCCCGCCTACTGGCCGTGTGTTAGTGTGAGTGAGGCACGGCGCCAAGGGCGATGTTGACCGGCTCATCTGGTGCGGTATAGCCTCTAGCGCAAGACACTGCAGTGGTATCGTAGGACACTCGCCTGACTGACACTTTCAGTGCTGACCCCATCTTTTTACTGGTGGAAACTTTTAAGCAAAGTACATTGCATGGTCCTAGAGTAGTTTCACACGAATATCGCAAGTAGTTTTTCAGATATAACAGTTTGAAAAAGCTGTTTCAGCCATTTCGAGGAGCTCCGAAATAATTTTTCTAATCGACGTGATGCTTTGAAGCGACTCGTCAGTCATCGTTTGGAGTGTATTTTCTTTTCGTACATTGACACATTGGGCAGATGTGGGATAGTTTCTTAAAAAAACGGTATTGCGAACACGCTGCAACGCATTTTATCGCGTAGTAGGCGAGGCCCTTAATTACAATGCATTTTAATGCAAAGAGTGGTTTACTTGAGAGTTATGTTGTATCCCTTCTCCCACCTCTTCCACAGGAATGAAATCTTGCATACGCTGCTGAGTGAAAGACAATGTAAATATGCCTGAATGTCGCGAAATAGATAGATACGACCGCGACAGTTGAAACTTCAGCGCGTCGACCTCCATCGGCGAGCTGTGTGATTCGGACTGTGCGCGCGCGACCTTGGCATGTCCCCTCCTCCTCTCACCACTTGCAAACATACCACTCATCGTGACAAGCGCCGGTGTCATTGGCGCGTGTTCTGCGGTTCTATCGACTCCGAGAACCGTCCAATCCCAAGCGCGGTAGTTCCTGGAAGCCTGCCTTTCGTCCAGCCATCGCTGTTATCCAGCGCGTTTATAGTAGAGTTTCACTCTGGATTCAACCCGGCTGGCTGCGTTTGTGTGCGTGTGTGTATGTGTGTGTGTGGCACACAATCCAGCGAGCGGCAAGGGCGCTGCTCACCGGCATATGTTGAGACAGGAAGTTTTCGCCAGAATATGTTTGCACCACTTTGTTTCAATGCCTTACGTGAGAGAAGGTTACTGTGGCCGGTGTAGGTAGGAAGGAAAAAGTATAGGATTCTACCAGATGTATCCGCGTAATACTTGTACCTATGAATATGTAATGCTTCTAACAATGTTTCATCTCCCCCCGTTGTATCAGTACGTTAAAATAACGCTTCGTGAGAATATAACGTTCAATAATTTAATTGACCCAGCCATTTGAGAAGCAACATAAGTCAATTTTCTACCAAAATGAGTCGTGGGTGTTATAACTATGTACAGAGGTAAACATGCGTATTATTAGACTACATTAACCGTCACTTGCGAGTGTAGCAAGGCGCTGAACTATGAGTTCATTTGAGGAACAGCATATTTCATTGATTAACTCAGAACAAAATTACAACTCGCACAACTCATTTCGTAGAACATAGACTTATGTCGGTTCTCAAGTGACTGATTCTGCTTCTCGAATGACCTTCACCGGCTGTCAAAACAAGTTAAGTCGTTCTTGGGATAGACAGCGTTGACGACTGCCGCTGTTGGGAAAGTCTGCCGCGGACGGACGCTACATGCTCAGGAGTGAGTGCGTTAGTTTTTAGATGGGAGGAGGTGGAAGGTAGGGAAGGTTAGTGGGAGGGGGTGGAAGAGGGGGACCCAGTTTCGGTGTCTCGGGTCAACGACCTCGCAGTTGTTGTGGAAGCTTTGTGCCCGGCGCGGCGTGCGCTAGCCTTGTAACACTTCTGAACACCCCCCCTCCCCACCACACACTGTCTATCAACAAGCACACTCTCTCAGACGTCTTCGTGTACCTTCCCTCAGCCTTCTATTCCTTCTTGCCGCCGGACCAGAGCGGCGACCTACCGTTACTTTTACCCGCCTTCAAGGAGACAATAGTCCCACCTCACCAGCGCACCCCGGCCCGGCCCGTTATTACATACTCATTTTAAACGCTCTGCCCAATTTTCTATTTCATTTTTTTTGTCTTAATTTTACGTGCGGAAATTGAAGGTCTTGAAATGGTAACCTACTAAGTATCACAACTGAGTTACAACATGTAGAGATAAAGTACAATTCGATAAAGAAATTAAATTAAAATAATTATTCGTAATGAATAACGTTTTTAATTACTATAGTAACTTATACAAAAATAAGGAACTACACAGTTATATATATATATATATATATATATATATATATATATATATATATATATATATATATATATATATAAGTATTTATTCGGTATAATAAGCTATAATACGTGGCCTGCAATATACCCTAATAATTACCGCACTATGCTGTCATTTGTGGCCATATTGCTCAATCTCTCGTATCTAAATGTACAGTATGATATTACCATTGTGTTCATGAATAAAACTCAAACAGTTAAAAACTTTGGATTATCATTTTCTTTCTCCGTGTCCTTCAGTTAACGCATGCGCCTTTCCGTACATTTAACCTTGATAGACCTAACAAACTAGCTTAATTAGATAAAATTACATACTAATTTTCGGTTAAAATATTTCTACACCCGTTTGTTTTATAGCCTCATGTGCAAATATGCAGCTCTGGCTCATAGTTAATGACTGGTACTTTTACTTATTAACTTGTCTTAGTGTTTTATTGCAAATCACAGACTGTGGCATTACAGTTCCCTTATTCTGATTGGTACAGTCAAATTAGGAACGTCTTTCCACAAAGACACTCTGCCAGTAACAACGAAACAAAACTGCTGAGATGAGCGTAAGCGATGGAAGTTAGCGCAGAAATCTTTTCGCAATAATCAGAAGTCCCTGCAGATACTAATGTAAAAATAAAGATACAAAAATATGAATATAAATTACACGTAACGAGCTTTTCTTTACAAAGATTGAACCTACACTGTTTTAAAATTTTGCAACCAATAGGCCTATAAAATAAGAAGTATATCGAGTGTTTAGCACCAGCAAAGGGTGACCCAGCACTTGTCAACTAACTCATATTGTGTACAGTCCTTCATCAAAGATGGACGTTAGCTTCGTAGCTCTGCAATATCAAGTTTAATTTTTGTAAACCAAATTCTCTAAAGAAAATTCGACAAAAGATTTGAAAAAAAAAGTTCGTTGCTATTTAATAGTAAATTTCACGTAATCTTTAAATTGTAGTTGAAAAATTAGATATGTGTGTGTTTACGTATGTATGTATGAATGCATGTATGTATGTATGCATGTGTGTACGTAGACCTATTACTGTATGTATGTACAGATGCATGCACTCTTTATGCATTATGCACACGTGAATGTGTATACGAATGTATGATTGAATTTTTTATGTACGAGACGAAGCATAGGTACTTATTAAGTGAAGTTGAGGTAGAATGATTTTAGTTTCAATTTTTATGCTACGCAATTGTTATGTAACTCTCGCTGATACGTGACCTCTCTTGCATGTTGCTTGCTCAGCAAACTATAACAGTGAAGTTATTCCCGTGAATGTTGTTAGTTGCGTTCTCGCACATTCAAAATGTTTTTTGTTCGTTTTCATTTTCGGTCAGTTGGCAATTTCATTACCACGAGACTCACTTTCTAGTTTCTAATATTTCAGCGTGTAACATTCTACAAAATTAATTTACTTATTTTGTTATTTGCATAGATCACGGTTTTTCTTTCATTTTATATTCCTGCTACGGAAATTGTAAAATAGGTTACCGTGTACATTTTATGTCACAATTTATGTTATTACCAGCCATGTTCCCGGCGGGATTTCCCATCGGCACATCTTCAGAGTGTGCGGTAGATAAATAAACGCTGAAAACATTAATTGATTCCTACGCTTTTTCGAAGCCAATATGGATGAAATACTCAATGACAATCCTAGATAATGGTATTTTCCAACTTGACGAGCAAATATTTATCCAGAATTACTAATTCGTTACGCGTGATCTCTTGCACCGCATTTAAATGCACGAGGTTCCGGCGTCAGAGATTGTGCCTCAGAAGTTCGTAACACTTGAAACAATTTTGTTTAAAACGTTGGCTAAAACTATTGTCTAAGATTGACATTGATTACTTTTCGCAAATTGGCTTCGAGAAACCTACAATTATAGATTAATGCTTTTAGCGTTGAATTATGTACCACGCCCTCTTAAGAACCATTCTACATGTATGTAATGTTTATGAGTTTTGTTGGTAAACTATTCTGCCAATGCCCTATTTTTTTTACCCTTAGTATCTCATTACCGAGCGAGGCGGTGCAACGGTAATGGGTTGGACTCGCTTACGGGAGGACCCAGTTTTGATCCCCGGCTTTGGCAATCCTGATTTTTTGTTTTCCGTGGTTTCCCTAAATAGCTCTAGGCGGATGATGGAATGGTTCCTTAACAAAGGTCATGGCCGACTCCTCTCCCAGCTCCTGCCATTGTACCAAGTTGTGTCAGTGTCTATAATGACCTCGTTGTCGACGAGACGTCAAGTCCACTTACCTTACCCTTCCTAGTTACGCATAGGCATATCAAGGTTAAAGAGACCTAAACTATCCACGTAACCTTGCAAAGAAAATTACACTGAAGCTCACATAAAATGATCGCCTATACGACTTCTCGATATTACGCATTTTGAGTCCAGCCTTGTGATTCAATCCGTCCTTGATTCACGGAATATGATACCAAAAAATGCTTCACCTTTAATACGCCTGACTCGAGCTGAAGCTAGAAATAAAAGTACGAAACTTGCATATGAACTGACGGAGAAGAAAACTAGGCGAATCTTCCCGTTTGTTTTCGAGTGAGTGAGTGAGAGGTTTTGGTCTGCGCTTAACATCGAGGTCTTCAGCACTGGTGAAGGATGACATGAGGTGAGCATGGAGGAGCGTTGGAACGAAGGGGCGGGGGAAACGGGAGATCCCCGAGAAATCCCGCCAACCAACGGCATCGTCCAGCATGATTCCCACATGCCAAAATCCGTGAATCGAACCCGGGTCACCAGGTGGGAGGCGAATGTTCTGACCACTCCGCTACTGCGGCCCTCCGTTTGTTTTCGAAGTCTATTGAAATGTTAGGCTACGTTTTATGTGAAAACACGAACTGAGATGTACCTGTCAAGCGGCTTAGATTTACAGCAAGTCTTTCAAGTTGGTGTATGGAAGTCATCTTTTGCCATTTGACAACGGAAATTTTTAGTGTCAGTTTCCATGAATTATGTAAATTATTCTATTCACAAGTAAAAGCCAGTTGTATCGTGGCAGGTGCGTTATTATTGGAATGCGGTATATAGAGTTCAGAAGAACTTCGAAAGTAAGTAGCAAATGAAAAATTCAGGTGAGTACACAGCAATTTGGAGTCCAGTGTGCTGTCAGATAACGTGAAATTTGCAGCCTCCTACTTATATGACATTTGGGTGCCTCTTCACCACCTTTTGCTTAAGGTGGCCGCCTACACCACGCTTCAAAAGCGTTGCAGTGTGTTCCTAAACAGATTTTTCCTATGAAAATATTCCGCGTGTGCCCGTTGTGCTAACGTACGAAAAGAAAACAAACTTCAGACGGTTCGGCGGGAACTTGAACGCAAGTTTAGCGCTTGGCTCGTTGAGGCGATGCGTCATTTGTTGCGCGCTTCAAGGTCGCCGTTATGTCACCGTCGTTCCTGAGCCTCTAACGCGCAGGTAGGCGGCGCCCTTAATTGTTTTCTTACTTGTGATACATTGGTCACTTATTTTTGAAATTACACATGCCTACCCGGAGCAGCTCCGTAATCACCTCAGTCATCCTCAGTAATTTTTATCGTGCTATGTCAGCATCTATGTTGGCAGACTGCTGCCGTCGAACTGGCAACGTTGCATTTATCTGCTACTAACTGTTACTACACGAATGCGTGACAAGTGGGCAGGTTGAGTGAATGGGAAATATTGCGGGAACTACACCAGATGTTCTTTCAAGGCAGATTACGACACTCTGATACAACAATTTGTGGGTAAATTTACGGGTACTTCCCAGTCTCTGTGACCTAAAGTGTGCCATATAATTTTATTCGTATTCTAATCCCCTGCAATGCGACGAAGACATTTAAACGTTATTCAGGGACATTCTTTATACAGACCTGAATATATTTGCAAGAAGTTACATTTCGAAATCCTGTACACTAGCGATTGATTCATTGTTTCTGAAACTCTTCCTCGAGGACTGCAAACCTATAACAATCCTATATGAAAACACTGAATGACTCTCGTGCTAACTTGTCAGATGTACAACTGACGACTCACTGTAGCTGCAGCCAATGAACGAGTAGATAAAATACACAATATACATGAGACTGTAGAGTCCAGCAGGCAGGCCGTTGTACACGGGAAATTTCCGGATGTCTGCGAGCATGTCAAACTCTTTCTCGTGGCGGTGAAATGACAGTTTGTTTTTCAAAAACTTTGTCCTCACAGGCTGTAGTTCTGCTTTAAACATATCCTCCGAGAGACCGCAGCAATACACAGAGGCCCTCCACTCCTGAACTGACTCCTCCGCTGCTCGCCGGCCGGCCCCTAGCGGCCAATCTAGCAAATAGGCTCTCGTGGCGGTGACATGGCAGAGCGTGCTACAAATAACCCTGGCCTCGCATGCTGTAGCTAGAAGCCTCCTGCACCTTATACTCCTGGACGCACAAACAACACACAAGCGGCCCGCCACTCCTGCACCTACTCCTCCGCTCCTCGTCGGCCGGCCCCTAGCGGCCAATCTAGCAAACATGCTCTCATGGCGGTGACATGGCAGGGCGTGCTACACATAACCCTGGCCTCGC
>PNEQ01066581.1:0-25174 GCA_003012365.1 Medauroidea extradentata | reverse complement strand
TTTACAAATAAAATATTAGTTCTCGTTGTTGAAAATTCCTACACAGGTGGATTTCACTCGGGGTTAAATTCCAAACACTTCAAACTACCCTACCCGACCCTATAATTTGCGCATGCTCGTCAAAACATCGTCTGATTGGTTGCTGCGTCGCGATCACGTGATGGTAGTTGTGTCCAGCAGCCAAGAAGTTGAAGTTCGGTAACTTTGCCTAGTAACTGCCAACTACCACAACTGCTAGTAGTTGGTGACATCACGAAAAGGCGTTCAGCCAATTAGAGCCCGCCAGCCACCTGCACTACCACCAGCAATACCAATTCTGCCAGAGCCTTATAGAGTTGTACAGCAGTAAACAGACCGATCCACTACATTCTGAACATTGCTTTAATAACTACAGTAGACAGATTGCACACCTCTGACACCATCAAAATACGCAGCAAACGATTTGGAGACGATATGAAATCCTACACAATGCTCACGAACATTACTTGAGTGTAATGATTAACATTTCGACAGCATGTTTACAAATTAAAACTACGAGTGTCTCGCACAGACGCGGAATGTATTTAATCGAACTTTTAATTGTGTGCACGATGCCTGAAAATATTGCTTGTTTCCTGTAGTTTCTTGCTGACATGTTACACGTCGTAATAATTACACGAACTTATATCGAGGAAGAGAAATTAATTTAACACGAGTCAAAAAATCATCGCCATTACACACTGTACCATCAACAAGTTGAATTCTGGGCAATGTCTGCATTGTTCGCATACAGAAAAGTCGGGATGAGCTCAACTTTTTCTGTACAGCTCGTCCGGAAAAAATCAGGCCTTCTGATTGGCTGTTCGGTTTCTGGATAGTCCGGATCTGCATGACCTGTGGACGTGTGAATACGCCTTTAACCGCAGAACACCTTATTTTTTCTATGCCGCAGAATAAGAATTGACATTCCTCAAGATTCCACGAAATCGTCATTTCTTTGTTTACAGTCGGACGCCATGTATGCAGTGCGTTGTTTCTACAGCTGTAGATAGCCTGTTATATATGTTTATTGCGGACTAATTGATTTTTTCAGTGAATTTATAGCTTAGGAATATAAGATAATTTAGTTCTTGATTGTTTAATTTCTGTTTATCTTACGTATGGCTACATAATCTACGTACTTTCTCTATTCTATGTGTATAATGCCATGGTTTTTAAAAATGGAGAAGAAGAAACCTTGTGACACGACCTACTGTTCTTGCTGTGGATTGTGCCAATAATCAGATACAAGAGGATAAGAATATTAATATTATTATTATAAATAACAAGTTATGAACATTTTATCACGAGCGCTCATATGCATGTGATCCACACATTATTACACAGCCATACAATTTTTATATGGGATTTGTGCCAAATACTTTCACATATACAAAATATTATCTTCTCGGCATTTAAAAATGAGTCTTACAAACGCTTCATTAAAAAAAACAAGGCTCAACCTTCATAGTCGTTCACAAATGCATCTGCACACCAGTTATTTGAACAATCGCGTGTAATTTATTTAAGATCATTTGTTGGTCGAACATAGGAGACATAAAACAGTCATCATTAAAATAATAGTCACAATCATTCCCGTAATCAAATTTGTTAAATATCCTCAGTAATATCAGCAAAAACACGGCCAACTTAGCACTATACAGCATACATTGTTTACTTTTTAACACACTTATTTGAATATGGCGGAGCATCTATAACCAAACAGTGCACAAGGTCGCGCACATAGAAAAGGGAGTAGTTAGTCGCGCACATCAAAGGAACCGATGTTCCAAGTCGCTTCTGTTACTCCTTGTTTATTCTGTGCCTTAACAGTGGCATTGGCCATAGGGCTATAAAAAAAGTCACAATGGTACTTATCTATATACACTAAAAATGTGCTGGTAACACAGTCAATAAACTTGTTGGAAATATTCTGGTGATTGTCACATAGCTATGGTGGTAATCTAATGTGTCCAAGGTTATGAGATAAGTAATGTTTTTGTTATGTTGATATCTTTTGTTTCTTTGTTTTTGTTGATTCCTGCTTCAACATATTTTGTTATTATGCTAATGAAATGGGTGTAATGAAAATAAAAAGGCAAGTAAAAAAGGAGTTTCCAGGCAAGTAAACTGTCTCCAATAATTTCCTTCAGGTTATGGGCCCAGGAAACGTTGAAGAATATTGATATTTTTACAGGAGACGTTTAACATGGTAAGTGCAGCATGTAAACACATATGCACTATAAGGAATTTGAACTGAACGAAAATGGTCTATTTTTTTTAAAAAAAGGAAATTAATTCTATAAGTTAAAGGATTTTATTTATAAAAAAAATATCAAATACAACTATGGCGAGTTCCAGTGCATTACCTACAGTTGAGAAACTAGATGGCATGAATAATTACAACGATTGGAAATTTGTAATGCAGCATTATTTGATGCATGAAGATTTATGGGAGTGTGTAGTAATAAGTAATGGTGATAAAGTTGACACCAAAAACGATCAAAAGGCACTTGCAAAAATTTGTTTGACTGTGAAACCAAATTATTACGTACATGTGAGGTCTGCAAAGACTGCAAATGAAGCGTGGGAAAATCTCAAAAAGGCCTACGAGGATAAAGGACTTCTGCGAAGGGTAGGACTTTTGAGAACTCTTTTCAGTGTTAGGTTATGTAACCATAGGAACATGGAGGACTACGTTACTCAGGTTATGTCAATAGCCCAAAAGTTGGCTGACATTAATGCACCTGTAGAAGATGAATTCGTGGGTATTATCATGCTCAGTGGGCTGTCATCAGAATATGATCCCATGGTCATGGCACTAGAAAGTTCAGGTGCCGCAATCACATCTGATTTTGTGAAAAACAAACTGCTCCAAGAGGACATAAAAAAAGGGGAAATAAATGATGAACAATGTGTTGATTCAGCGTTCATCTCAGGCATCAGAGGTAAGAAAACGTCAGGATCAGATTTGCACGGTATAAAGCAATATCAAAGAAAACCATGTATATTCAGATGTTACAGTTGTAACGAGATTGGGCATCGGTCATTTGAGTGCCCAAAGGGGTCACAAAGTAGAACAAAAAGGCAGGTCAATTCAAATGATCCAGATATTTCACTGTTCACAGCACTCACTGCACATATAAGTTCAAATGATTGGTATGTTGACTCAGGGGCAACAACACACATGACAAGAAGAAAATACTGGTTAAGAAATTATAGGGACACCACAGATAAAGAAATCACTGTAGCAAATAATGTACTCTACGAGGAACAGGTTGTGGAGATTTTCTAGGACAGCAAAATAAAAATTGTGGCACTGTTGCAGTTGATAATGTTGTATACGTACCTCAAATCTCTTCCAATCTTTTGTCTGTTAGTACCATGGTAGAGAAAGGTATCATTGTTGTTTTTTCTGAATCTGGTTGTGATATGTATCATAAAAATAATTTTGAAGTGCAGGGCCAAATTAGGGCCACTGCAACTAATGTTAATGGCCTTTACAAGTTGAACTTACATTCTGAGGTGGCAAACACATCAGTAGTGAAACCCACACAGAATTTGTGGCATAAGAGATTTGCACATCTTGGAAAGCAGGGACTAAAACAGCTCAAAGAAGGAATGGTTACTGGCATAAGCTATTAAGATAATAATGAGAACTTATGTGCTGCATGTATGAAAGGGAAACAGACTAGAAAACCATTCCAGAAATGTGTTGCAAATAGAGCTCTAGAGAAATTAGCACTCGTTCACTCAGATGTTTGTGGTCCAATGTCTGAAGAGTCGTTTGGTGGTGCTAGATACTTCCTGACTTTCATAGATGATTTTATACGAAAGCCATTTGGATATTTTCTTAAATCCAAGGATGAAGTTAGCGAAAAGTTCAAGGAGTTCAAAGCGGCTGTTGAGACTGAAACAGGCATGAAAGTGAAGTGTCTGCACACTGACAATGGCAAGGAATATGTGAACAATGAGCTGAGACAGTTTCTCATTGACAGTGGTGTCAAGCATCAGACAACAGTTGAGTATACCCCTCAGCAAAACGGTGTGGCAGAAAGGGCCAACCGTACAATTGTTGAAAAAGCTCGAACTATGCTTTAAGAAGCTGGTTTAGAAAAAGGTTTTTGGGCTGAAGCAGTCAATACTGCCATATATTTAAAGAACAGGTCACCAACGAAAGCAGTGAAAGATGTCACTCCTGAAGAAGCTTGGTCAGGATACAAAGTAGACATAAGTCATCTCAGGGTCTTTGGCTGTAAAGCATTTGTTCATATTCCGAAACAAAAGCGAAGAAAATGGGATCCTAAGAGTAAGGAAATGGTGTTTGTTGGTTATTGTGAGTTGACCAAGGGCTACAGGCTTATTGATCCTAAATCACCGACCAGGGTTCAGAAGGCTAGAGACGTGCAGTTTGCAGAAGAACTTTATATTACCAGCAGTAATGTAAATGTAAAATCTGGAGAGGTTACAAATGTGACGGATCCTGTCGAATCAGTTCATACTAATTATGTTAAGCAACCTGAGGCACAGACAGAAGAAGGTAGGCAAGAATGGTCTAAAGAGAGAAGAGCATCTGAAGAAGAACCACAAGAAATATGTGTTAGACAGAATGAGGAATTTGAAGAAAAGAAACTTGAAGGTCAGTCTAACTCAGAATCTCGATATCCAGTCAGAGAACTACAGCGCAAGAAATTCCCTGATCATTTGCTATATATGGTATCCTGCAGTGAATCTGTAAATGATCCTACTACTGTCTTAGAAGCGTTATCAGGCGATGATAAAGAAAAATGGAAACATGCCATGCAGGAAGAATATGACTCATTAATCGAGAACGAAACATGGGAATTAGTGGAGCGTCAAAGTGACAAAAACATAGTGAAGTGTAAATGGGTATTTAAAATCAAAAGGGGAGCGAATGGTAATTTGCAGAGATACAAAGCCAGGTTGGTGGCTAAAGGATTCGCTCAAGAGTATGGTGTGGACTACCACGAAACTTTTGCGCCTGTTGTGAGGCATTCAACTATTAGGCTTCTTTTTTCATTAGCAGTGGAACTAGATTTGAAAGTGTATCACATTGATGTCACAACTGCTTTCCATCATGGGGAGTTAGAAGATGAAATTTACATGGAACAACCTAAAAGTTTTGTAAGCCAGGCGCACAGTGGAAGAGTGTGTAAATTAAAAAAGGCAATCTATGGGTTGAAACAAGCATCAAGAGTTTGGAATAAACTGATTCACCAGACTTTACTGGAACTTGGATTGAAGAGATCAGAGCATGAGCCTTGTCTTTACCAAAGAAAGAACCAAGACTCGGTTATGATTGTTGCTCTTTATGTCGACGATTGCTTTGTGTTCTGCAACAATGATAATGACAAGTCAAGACTGGTAGAAGAACTTGACAAGAAATTTAAAATCAACCTCGGTGAAGCAGAAGAATGTCTTGGAATGAGAATTACCAGAAACAGGAATGCTGGAACAATTTCTTTAGATCAGAGGATGTACACTGAAGCTATCTTGGAGCATTTTGGGATGCTGGACTGCAAGCCAGTGAGCACACCCTTAGAAGTGAATAATAGACTGACTAAGGCTACAAATGAAGACAAAGCTAACTATCCATATAAACAGCTATTGGGCTGTATAATGTATTTGGCTGTCTGCACTAGGCCAGACATTGCTTATGCATGCAGTGTTTTAAGTCAGTTTAATAGTATTCATAATGCTGAGCACTGGGCTATGGCAAAAAGAGTATTGCGGTACTTGAGAGGAACTTTAGACTGTGCTCTAGTGTTTCGAAAAACTGGTCAAGACATCGCAGCATATGTGGATGCTGAATGAGCAGGTGATGTGTCTGATCGCAAATCCTACACAGGCTATGTATTCAAAATGGGTGGTGCTGCTGTCAGTTGGGAATCCAGAAAACAGAAGACTGTGGCCTTATCCAGTACAGAAGCACACAGGCTATGTATTCAAGATGGGTGGTGCTGCTGTCAGTTGGGAATCCAGAAAACAGAAGATTGTGGCCTTATCCAGTACAGAAGCAGAATATTTAGCAATGAGTGAAGCAACGAAAGAAGCTATCCATTTGAAAGGACTTTTGTGGGAGATTTGTGGTAGGGAAAAACCAATAACTGTTTTCAATGACAATCAAAGTGCACAAAAGTTGTTACATAATCCCGTTTTTCATAGGCGAACAAAACACATAGACATACGGCATCACTTTATAAGAGAGGCTGTAGTGAACAAACAAGTTGTTGTTCAGTATTTGTCAACTGATAAGGTGGTTGCAGACCCACTGACAAAAGCTGTTCCGGGTCCCAAGCAGATTTATTGTGTTCGTGAACTGGGACTAAGAAAAATTTAAGTTTGTATTGTTTATTATTTTTTTTGGAACCATTAGATTAAGGGCGGGTGTTGGAAATATTCTGGTGATTGTCACATAGCTGTAGTGGTAATCTAATGTGTCCAAGATTATGAGATCAGTAGTGTTTTTGTTAGGTTGATATCTTTTGTTTCTTTGTTTTTGTTGATTCTTGCTACAACATCTTTTGTTATTATGTTAATGAAATGGGTGTAATGAAAATAAAAAGGAAAGTAAAAAAAGGAATTTCCAGGCAAGTAAACTGTCTCCAATAATTTCCTTCAAAACTAAAATTATCACAGTAGAAAGATTAAATGATCAGAATACACATACAAGCACATAATAAACCCAAATTTTAAATATAAACATTTGGGCAGAAATCAAAATTAACACCCAATATTCGCATATGAGATATATGAATATATGTAATACATGTACACATATACACATACATTTAGGCCTATGCACCTCTTGCATAAAGATACATACTAAGATTTACATACATTGTTTGTTAACAAAGGAGGAAAAGAACTGAAACACTCTTCCAAAGAATCAAAGGCATTAAAAGTTAATATGGACTTGATTTTGTGGTTGAACCACTTACTGTTATCCCTGCACAAGTCTTTGTACTCCTGTGGCAGACAGTTAAATACTTTGATTGCAGTGTAATATGAACCTTTTTGGTATAAAGAAAGGGAGGCTGAAGGCACATGCATATTATTTGTTTACGTCTAGTAGTGTAGTGGTGAACTGTTGTGTTTGTTTGGAAAATATATATGTTATCAGAAACAAACAAAAGCATCTCATAAATATATTGGCCCATAAGAGTTAATATGTTCTCAGTAATGACGAGCTGCCTGCAAGAACCTCTATTTCTTTTGTTACGTAAAATTCTAATGGCTTTTTTTCTGCAGCAGAAATATACTTTTACTATCAGCAGTTGAAGCACCCCAGAAGGTAACACCATATGTCATTACAGAATGAAAATTAGCATAGTACACTTGTTTGAGTACAGATTTGGGAAGTAAAGTTGACAGATGTCTGAGAGAAAAACAGGCTGTACTAAGTTTGTCAGTGATACATTTAATATGATCCTTCCAGGTTAAATGTTTATCAATCTGTAGACCCAAAAACTTTGTACAATCTACACTTGATATATATTTTTCATTGTAATTAATGATTACCTCCGAGTTACTTTTATTGGCAGTGAGAAACTCCATGTAGTTTGTTTTAGCATCATTAAGGACTAGCAAATTTGCAGCAAACAAATCGGCCAGCATTCTAAACATTATCTGGGACTTAGTTCTTAACTGCTCTTTTGTTGTTGTTGTTGCATTGTTAAAATACTAGTGTCATCTGCAAAGAGTACAGTGTTAACATCTGATTGCAGAGCCTGTAGTAGATCATTAATGAAAATTAAGAAAAGTAGGGGTCTTAGAATTGAGTCTTGTGGCACGCCATGCTTCATGATCAGTGGAGTTGACTTATAATCTTTCATTGTTGTTTTATCAGACACTGTTGTTATCTGTTGCCTTGTAGATTGTTCACATTTTTAATTTGTGTCACTTTATAATAACTCATTGTACTGGAAGAAATATAAAATCAGCACACTCATT
Source organism: Medauroidea extradentata (assembly GCA_003012365.1). NCBI lineage: Eukaryota > Metazoa > Arthropoda > Insecta > Phasmatodea > Phasmatidae > Medauroidea > Medauroidea extradentata. Next base: position 17,182 of record PNEQ01066581.1, on the reverse strand, counting down.
GTTAACTGCCAACAAAAATTACTCCATTTTTTATTAACAACAATTTCATACAAGCAAAGATATCAACCACAAAAACTTAAACTTCTCTGCTAACCAAAGAGAACAGAATTATATTCCAACACTCCCCCTTATTCTGTTCTATCACATAAAAATAATATAATGATAAAAACTAAATTACATTAGTCCAACCAAACTTCGAAACTTTTGAACTTTGCTGCTAGCTAGATTCTTTGTAAATAGATCTGCTTCATTTATTTCCGATGGGACATATGAAAAATCAACTACTTGCTTCTCTACAAGTTCCCTACAAACATGAAACACTATATCAATATGTTTAGATCTTTCACTAGTATTATAATGTTTTCTCAGCTTGATTACTGCAGCGTTGTCAGCATAGATTTTACATGGTATATCTATGAGCATATCTATTTCTAGCTCTGAAAGCAAGTCCTTTATCCAGATCACTTCTCGAGAAACTTCAGCCATAGCCATATATTCTGCATCCAATGTTGATCTGGCTATATAAGTTTGCTTTTTACTATACCATGACATTGCTCCCCCTGAAACAATGGTTACATAGCCACTGACAGACTTTCTCGATTTAGTGTCAGCCCCCCAGTCTGCATCACAAAACACCTGTAAAATTTCTCATGACCTTGAAAACATAACTTTAGATCCTTTGTCTCACTCAAATACCGTATTATGTATTTTACTTCTTTCCAATCTCTAACTTTAGGATTCTGACAATTCTGACTAAGCTTGCTTACAGCAAATGCAAGATCAACCTTGTGTTATTTAACAAATGTAACAAACTTCCAACTGCACTTCGATAAATGGTAGAATCAAAATTTTGCTCATCATTTTCAGCTGCTGTATACCTTGAAGGTAAAATTACTTTACGTCTACATGTTCCCATACCAAAGTCATTGATTACTTTCTCAATGTACAACTTTTGACTCAACATAACTTTTCCTTCCGTTTGCTCTATCTTAATAGATAACACATTTGTGGCTTTCCCCAAATCTTTGATTTCTAGTTTATCTGATAAACTACCTTCCACTGACCTCACTGCTTCTTTTGATCCTATTAGAATAATATCATCTACATACAACCCTATGATACAATTACTCTTTACATACTTACATACATGGCTATTTTACACATTTCTTGAATTCAAGATTTTTCAGTACAGTATCAACACAAACATTCCAATCCTTACTTGAGTTAGGGAGACCATAGATACTCTTCTTTAGTTTGCAAACAAAGTTTTGAGGATCACCTACTTCAAACAGTTTTGGTTGTTCCATGTACACGGTGCAGTTAATGTAACTGTTCAAGTAAGCATTGGTTACATCAAGATGTTCCACTATTCAACCTTTTTCTACTGCTATAGCTATAATTAATCTCATTGACTTTCTCTTTATGACAGGACTGAATGTTTCATCATAACTGAAATTCATAGATTTATTGAATCCTTGAGCAACCAATCTTGCCTTATACCTCTGAATATTACCTTCAATGTCATACTTAAAAGAAAATACCCCTTTAGAACCTATTACCCCTAAATGTTCTGGTCGTTCAACAACTTCCCAAACATCTTTCTTTTTCTTCTCACTCATTTCAATTTTCATTGCATCTAACCACCTTTCATGCTCAAGACTTGACATAGCTTCATCAACTGTTATTGGTTCTATTACTCTTTCATATCCTGTTTCATCCCCCGATTTTATCATATGACAACATGCACAAGTCTTTTCTGTCCTAAGTCTAACTGATTTCCTTAGATTAGGTACTTGTTCAACACGAGATTCAACCTGAGATTGTAACTGTCTTACTGGTTATTCTACCCTCAATGTGTCCTCGTTCTCTTTGCCTACTCCTTCCAGTTCTAACCCTACTTCTATTTCTGGACCTTCTACTACTTGCAATATGTCAAAATATGTCCCCTCTTCCATTGACTTGGGTCTAGGCATTATCAGTAAATCATTAACTCTGTCAGTTTCTTTGAATGGGAATTTCCCTTCCTCAAACACTACACTTCTCCTCACAATTATAGTTTCCCTTTCAAAACTCCTAGTCTATAGCCATCTTTTGTCCCAGATTCATATCCAACCATAACACATGATTCGGCCCTAGTGTCTAACTTCTTTTTCCCTACTCTTAATTCCCATGCTTGACACCCAAATACTTTCATACTAGTGATCTCCTCCCCATCCAACTTTTTGCCATACCACAATTCGTATGGTATCTGAAAAATTATTGCAGAAGATGGACACCTGTTTCTTACATAAACTGCAGTAATTACTGCTTCTCCCCAAAATTCTCTTGGTAAACCTGATTGAATCAACATACATCTAACTGTATCAAATATGGTTCTGTTTTGCCTCTCTGCAATCCCATTTTGTTGTGGAGTATACGGTACTGTTCCCCTATGAGTAATTTCTGACTTTTCTAGTTCATCCTGAAAACCCCTACAAGTGTACTCTTTGCCATTCTCAGATTGGATCACTCTTATGGCGTTTTCCAATGGACTACACTCAGTGTGCAATCGGTGCGCACCTTACACTGAAAAAGTGCGACTGACACGTGATTGCCCGCAAAAAGTTCGTATTGTTTATGCCCTAACAACTGGAACACACCGCACTTTCAGTGCAAAACATTTGTGACAACAAATCATTTTCAACACAAAATAATTCATACCCAGACATTAATAAAAAGTGAAAATAAAAGTCTGCGACGTTTGCGAAGTTATTCTTTCACTAGTCCTTCTATTTTGGCCACGAACTAAAATTAGTTAAGTACTCACGAACCACTCGTCGTTACTAACCTTATCGACAGTGTAATAACAAACATTATTATCAAGATAATAACTGCGTTTTAGCTAGTTGTTTATCGTATTATATTATTTAAATGTCGGAGTGTCAATTCACTGCAGAAATACCATAATAATGATTTACGTATTGTTTACATGTCACAGGTCGTCGCCATATTTGCACTCGGATAACCGCACTGTCTCTAGATCCAGCGCAACGAAACTAACCCGCGGTGCGCATTTGGCGAGTGTAAGTCACCATTGGAACACGAAAAATGATTGTACTCGGCGAGTGCGGGTGGGGTCTGGAACAAGCGGCACTGGCCCAGTGCGCATCGAGTTCAATCGAGTGCCGTCATTGTAATACGCTATTATACCAACACCTTGTAATTTTTCTGCATTTGCTTGATACTTACAGAATACATTCAGTACCTCGTCCTTAGTTCTTACACATGTAGCCACATTATACCTAGAATATTCATCAATCATTGTCACAACATATTCAGTTTGTCCAAGAAAAGGTGGATTGATTTTTCCAATTACATCCGTATGCACAACATCAAGTGGTTTTTCTGACTTACGTGCACAATATTTAGGAACCCTTTTGTTACACAATTTTCCCTGAATACAAACAGAACAAGTTTCCAATTCACTAATTTTCTTTAACTCTAACACAGGCAATTTAAGTAAAGTTTCAGGATGTGCATGACCATATCTCTCATGCCACAACTTAACCTCTCCAACACACTTGTATGCAATGCAATTGCTCTTTTCACTAAATGTCTGCTCTGGTACAACAGTACATTTATGCCTATCAACATTCGCACCATCAAGTCTACTTTCTGTTTGGACAACATATACAGCATTTTTTCTGTTAGCAGTAAATAATGATTCCTTACCTTTTACATACATTACAACAACATTCTCCCCTGAAAATTCTACTTTAAACCCTTTGCTAATTAACTTTCCTACAGAGATCAAATTTGTTCCTAGGTTAGGTACATACAACACATCTGTAAATATAATCAACCAACCAGATGCCATTTTCACTGTTACCTTACCTATACCTTTCACCTCTAACTTACTGTTGTCTCCAATTTCTACATTTCCAGATACATTTCTTAAGGACATCCTCGACTGAATAGCGCCACTGCTATCCCTGTAGGTAGCGCGGGGGTAACGATTCTACTGCTGTGGCGTACCGCTGTGTAAAATCTCTTGGCCGGCTATGTACAGATAATAGCAATGTTGCCGCGACAAGAGGCATGTGGCCCGACAGGCTGGCAGCCTGTGGTGTTATTGATACGGCTCTGGCGATCCAGTTTCATGAACAGTGTTTGTGCTTGGTGCCAACTGTGTTATCTAAGAGTACACCTCAACACTGCCTTAGGCGTTTAGATCTACCCGATAGAGGTGAAATTATTGTAAAATTTTTCGAAAACCTGGTGTAAGTACAAACGATCGACAGCGGCCTGCCAGGAATAAGGAAGGGGGGGGGGGGGGTTCCCCCTTCCCACTTTGGCAATATATATATATTAAATTTAGTATTAAAAATTATTCATATTTTAACTGGTAGAAAATTCTATCGAGTAGATTCTATGTACTACATTTCCGTAAGCGCTACTTGAGGCTAAACAGACCATTAAAAAATAGTAATTTTTGAGGATAAACGTATAGTCGACAGCAGTACGGTTATAAAGAGATGGGTATCCACTTCAGTTTTGTAACTAAGATTGACAAACGTCTTAATTTCTCATCCCTGTCTTACCCCGACCCGAACTCAGAATGCTTTGCACTATAATCCCGCGCATAACCAACGGCTAAGTGGAGGTCGACCAATGAAATATTCAACATAGTTGAATACAAACATAATACACTTCAGTATAGTTAATTATTTTTCGAATATCATCATAGCATATACAGTAAGGTTTTATTTTGAAACTGCAGAGGAACTCAAGTTAAGATAGTGGTTATTTTAAAACATCTACAACGTAAACGTTTATATTTGATTTTGTTTTCACAAAATGTAGCATATCCCTGCAATAATAACAAAATTTAACTGCCGAGAATATTTTTTCCTGCACAAAACACGTACACAAGTGGGGAGTGATTGCTGATATTGTAAACGTACAGTTGTGCTGCTACAATAGCACAGGAAGTCAAGAAGGCAGCGACAACGTCGGATCGAACACAGGAGGTAATATCTTCGGACTTACCTGTGTGACAGTCGTGCCTGGAGATGCGATTGCTTGTCAGCCTTTCTTGGCTGTTTCATATTCACCCTGTTCTGGGCCAGAGAGTAATCATGAATTTGTTTCGCATGTAGGAAGGCGATTATTTGTAATATATAGTAGCAGGCACTGTTATGGTTGATTTTTAAATTGCTACTAAGAGACAGGAAATAAAAAATATCTATGATCTTTGAAATATGTTTGCAATGGGGATGTATGACAAGACGAGCATTCATGGATATACGCCATTGCTTGCGAATGTTGCCAAGTCGCAGATAAACCCACAAAAACATAAAAATACATATAAAATAATATATTTATATATATATAATATTATATTTTAATGTTTTTGTGGCTTTATCTGCGACTTGGCAACATTCGCAAGCAATGGTGTACATCCATGAATACTGATATTGTCAAAAAATATCTAGTTTTCCATTATTAGCAGTAATTATTACTATACGGATACAACAGTTTTGTAATACATATTTTTTATTTAAATGTGTAAAGGTAATTTATCCCGATAATCCCCCTTATTTTCAGGTTACGTGTCTGCAACAAGCTTCTACTCCATAGTTATCGATACTACCGTCATTGGCTCTTAGTACCTTAGAAGTGCTGTCCTATATTCTCAATCCACTTATACTTACCTGTAGAAACGATTTTTGTATATTTTCACAAGAAAAATTAATTCCGTATGTCAGACTGTCATCAAGCAAGTCGTAAGTTTAGTTTCGAAATGTTAACTTTGGGCTTTACGTCTTGTCGACAACGAGGCCGTTAGAGACGATGAGACAACTTTGTACAATGGCAGGAGCTGGGAGAGGAATTGGCGATGATATCTGTACAGAAAAAATTCCAGAACATAAGTCTGCAGCGATTTCGGGAAACCATGGAAAACTGAAATCAGGATGGTCGGAGCCGGGTATCGAACCCGGGTCCTCCCGAATTCAACTTTGCTCCGTCATTTGTTCAGAAAAAAAAAGACATTTAATTCCAGTGTAACCACGTCAATACATTTATTATATCCTACATTTAACTATGACTGCAGTAACGATTTAATTTTCAGTGCTACGTACTGTTCTGCTGCCATCGAGTCACAATTTTACTGGCAAAAGATCTATGGGAGAACTGTTTCTTGTGGGTTTTAAATAAATGTTTTATTCAGATTTGGCATAATTGTAAATATAACTGTTCATAAAATGTTCTATTTCATCTTCGGCACCTGAAACAATGCCAGTGAAAACATTGCATATCATTCCATAAAAAGACTTCAATTTTTAAATATGTTTACAGTGTTTATAGAATTTTCAATTTTTCAGTGCATGGTTGGTCACTCTTTCAATAGTAGTTACACTCGTGGAAATGAAACAGGAGGAAACACAAGCACTTTAAACAATAGGGGCAATATCAGACAACAGTTCGAAATTTGTTCACGAAACAAATTAGCCATGCAAGAAAACTGAAAATAAATATGTGACAAATATGACATTAAAATAAAAAAAAATATATATAATTTTATTAATTGGAGAGGTGACTTTAACATGTGCCTATGTAAATAATAATAGTAAAAAAATTAATGAGCGGAAAAAATATTTACTCGTTATGAATACGAAACGTATATAGGTTTTGAATGTTTCTTTTATTACATATAGGACTGATATTTATGCTCACAACATTCACCTCCTTCTTGAAAAGATCTTTTCTACGTAGCAAAACTTAACTATCAAATACAAACAAACAAACAAAATGGAATTAAATACAACACAATAATTGTTCAACAACATAATTTTAAATTGATAGTACAGTATTTCTTTTGCATACTTCCATAAACATTTCCTAAAAAAAAAAAAGTTTTATACCACACAAACGCAATCATTTATGGAAAATTCGAAAAATACGAGTTTAAAATTCGTTTTTCAAAAGCTATTTCTAACGTATTATTTTAGCAACAAAGTGTTCTCAACTAATTTTTTCTACCTGCCAGAGCTTGTTGGACAAATTTAGATACTACATGTATATCCTCAACAGGCGTAGGAACAACAACAAGAAAAAGCTCATTTACCTTTATTTGTATAGACATTTGGTGTCAGAATTTTTTCCCTTTTGACCTTATTGAGTGAGTGAGCGATTTTGGTCAGCGTTGAAATGGAAAGGCTGGGGGAACAAGAGATACCCGAAAAAAGTTGACCTATATGATTGGACATGTCACAATTTATACCAAGTCCAAATATGACCATACATTTTCAATATAAACTATTAAGTTATCATTGCCTGCCGATGTCAATAAATGCAAAAATTAAGTTGGGGCAACATTAAAAACTTTGAATGTAGTTATAAATATGTTAACTTATGAACGTTTACAAAATGTGTATAAGATTCTTAACAGCAGTGTGGTTTGGCAACACTTTTGGAAACAAAAGCTAAAGTACCTATGAGTTACTAATAAAGACCATGCAGTTGAACAAATCAGAAACAGAAGATGCTCCATTACTCATTTAATGTATTACCATTACTGTATTACTGACAGGACACGCTTTAAAAATTGACGGATCCGTAGTAGTCCTGGGGCTAGAGTGTTAATATCTTTTTAGTATCATCCTGGTTAGATACCTGAATAAATCTGTCATATTTTCGCATGTGGGAATTATGCTTGGACGAGTTTTCATGGTGATGTTCTGTTTCTCCCACCCTTCGTTCCAGATGATACTCCATAATAAACTTGTCTCACATTTCGTCGACTCTAGAACCGTTCATGTGTCTCATATCTAACTTGACGGTATAATTTTAATATTTCTTTTAATCACATGAAAATTATGGAATTGATACATTGACTGATTACTATACCGTGACCACGTTGGTGTTTTCGTATAATTGTTCAATACTCTATTGAATGTTATTTAATTTTTAATATTCAGTAGGTAGTCAAGTCTCATTGTATTTTTTCGTTATCATTATTTTTAAGAAAATAGAAAAATACAAAATATATACGAAGTCTAGTTTTCCTCTGTAAAGTTTACCTTCTTTACTATCGTGAAACTGGGCATAGGTTTGGTGTTGTGTACTGTAGCTCTTTACGTTTATTAGTAGAATTAATGAGAAATCAGCTGATTGTGTCCAATATTCTGTTAGTACCATAAGGCAACAGATAGCCAGCAATCTAGACAGTGCTTGTTACTACACACATTATCGCTCAAGGGGTTGGGGAGGAATAGTGTTTTGTTGACTCGGTTGACCTAATTTTCTTTATTTTTACAGTCATATTGATTACCCTTTGTTTATACTATCACTGACAGCAAAACGCGACTTACAGTAGTAATCTGTTTCTGCTCGCCGTCTCGATCATCTGGCTGTAAAGAGCAAAATAAAAATATTTATTTCCTCGATCATTTTACGATTCATCTTGGAACCGCGGCGACGAAGCGCTAATATTGCTCGCTTCCCACCAAGATAGTCCAAGTTTAATTCCAGGCTAGATAACTCATGAGTTTCTGTAATGGGAATCGTGCTGAACGATGTAGTTGGTCTGGTCGGTAGGTTTTCACGGAGAGCTTACATTCTGGCGCTTATACATATTCACATCATTAACCATCATTGACGCTTAATAGTATTGTTTACGAGCTGCCAAAATATCTTCATTTCCCGCCACAGCGATCCAAATACAGGTTCGATTCCCAGTGAGTGAACCCCGATTTTTCGCATGTGGCAACCATGCCGGGCGATGACACTGGTCTGCGGATTTTCTCGAATATCTCCAATTTCTTCTGTTCTTACATTCCGGTACTGTTCTAAAGTAAAATTATTCATTCTCATCAGTTCTAAAACATTAGTTGTTAAGCCACCAACATTTACTCTACCTACTACATAAATATTTTTACCTGATTAAAAATCAAGAATAACATTTAATATGCAATTGACGAGATTTTGAATTGCCAAGCTCAAAAGAATAATAAATAATTTCACTGAATAGTGTAAGTACAATGTGTGAGACAGTTCAATAAGTATGGTAGGCCTACAATTTCTTAGCACACGTAATTTCAATAAACTGTCATATTTCGACCTTTTTGCAGCACAAACTCAAATCATCTTCTTCCTCATAGACTTCGTCTTTGCAGATATAGAAGGGTGTCTGTTAGGATTATTGTCTTCATGTTGTTTGCCAGAATGAATTTTCTGCGGAAAAGCTTCGCACGGACGAGCGGGCGCAGGGCATGTGTGAGTGCTTGCTGCATATATGGCAACCCTGTGCTGGCTGACTCGCCTCCGCCCGACTCCACATGAGTGTCTGCCACACGGCTTCACAGTCACGCCGGCCGCAATGACCTCGACAATTTTTTCTTCTACTCACAGTTTACACAGTGTCAAAGCTACATATATACCCTCGCGAACTTTTCTGAGGCATTTTTCATGATAAAACAGGCAATTGAAACGAATATTACGTACATCTAATAGCCTGTTAGTTATGAGGTTCTTATAACTTTAAAAAATTGGGAAAAAATAGTTCGCCTTCAAAAAACTAAATTTTACCTATGTAGTCGGAATCGTGTTGTAAATCTCTTGAATTTGCCGTTTATTTCACATTTCTATCTTACTTAGGCTGTGTTTGCTACAATTCCACTTTTACCCTATCTTTAATGCTAGCGTCTGGGACAGCCTTAAAGTATCTACAAACATTTCCTCTGAAGGACACATATGATGTGATGCACACAAGTCAAGTAACCATTCCCTATTTTCTCCACTTCCTAGAGACACTTTCATACTCATGACTTTATCTACTACATGTAACACGTCCGAATTTACCACTCTGCTACTAGCATTCACTGATTTTCTCTCTTTTGATGATTCGTCTCGTCGTGGTTCTCTGCATACATTGGAACGATGTCCAGACTTCCCACAGTTGAAGCACTTTGATGTACTACAACAATACTTGGACACATGACCTGGTTTCCCACAATTGTAGAAACTGTACTGTCGACATTCTTCTTTCTTGACATGGTGCTTCTGTTGCACCACCATTGCCTGAACTTCATCCTCATGATGTTTTGATGAGTTAGCTATCGTTTCATTCAACTGAAGTTCCTTCCTTCTTTCTTCAGTTAGAAGTCTTGCTTTCACCTTAGATAGCGTCAGGCTTGTTATTTCAGCTTCCAGAGAAGGTACACATACTGAGAATTCTTCTGGGAGATTTCCAATAACCATTCCAGCAACTTGTCGTTCATTGAATTCATATCACGCCTTAGTTGTCTTTTTCCATAGATGGTTAATTTTTGCAAAATATTCTTGCACACTCATGTCTTTAGATTTGACAAAATGAGTAAGCTGTTTCAAATTCATAGCACCATTGACAAGTCCTCCATCATTACACAACTCGTCCAATTTCTTCCATGCCTTTTTCGCTGAGTCAATCCTGCAATGTCACACTCAAAATTCTCACCAACATATTTAAAAATAACTGCCAGTGCTATCACATTATTTCATGCTCGTCGTCTCGTTTCTGTCTGTGGCACCACAACTCCTGGGGGTCTGTTCACTAACTTTCCTTAGTTACGGCCAGTAACTTTAAGTTACGGACCGCTTACCGTAATTTGCGATTCACTAAGCACTTCCCGTAACAAATTCAGCTGACCGTAATTTTACGGGTATGTTACTTGGCAACACTGTAGGATGGCCGTCATATTACTGCTCACTGCCACTCGGGATCATTGATTGTACATGCAGAAATTGCCTTCACATGGCAGTGAATTATCTCGCGCCAAAACATTTATTTTGGTTTATGTACACGTGCTCTGAGTTGTTTACAAAACATACTACTCGATTTCGGCGAATTTAATTAAATTTTACGATGAAACTGTAAAATTTGTCTATTTTTAGTCGTGGAATATATAAATAACGAAGTTTTTGTTGGAATATGTACAATGTTATGTAATAAAAACGTATTTTTGCCGCATAGAGCATAGTTTTAAAAGGGTTTATTCATGCATGCTGTTTGTGCTATAACATATATCTTCTCGTTTTTACTTTTTGTCTTATAAGGCCGTGTCTCAATTCACCCAAAGAGTGCTCTTTCGTGATCTCGCTCCCGCAAATACGTCACAACTACGTCAGAGAGAGCACTCTCTGCCTGTCTCAATTGGTCGCCGAGAGTACGAAAGAGCGAGAGCACGAAGTTGTATACTCGCTCTCGCTCTCTCGTGCTCTCTGGCGTACGCCATCTTGATTTCAACTATGGCTTGAGGTTACTAAAGAAACGTACGGGTATATATTGCACATATGTAATTATTTATACATAAATAATTATTTTCAATGAACTGTTACCTATCGCGAGTAATTCGGTAAACATTTTCGGCCGTAATATGCACTTAAATATACAAAATAAAATTTTTTAGCATCCCTATTAACAGCTATTCCCTCTTGAAATACAACGCCGGTAAGTTTAAAAATTATTATTTTAATAATTTACAAGTGTATTTTATATGTCTGTAACTTGTATTAATATAATTTATGCACTTGTAGCCTTTGCATCGTTTGTTTACAAATACGAGAGAGCATCGTCCCAATTGTAGAGAGTGAGAACACAGGAAATAAGAGCTCTCTCTTGTTGTTGTGCGAAAGAGCACTCTCTCAACAGAGTACTCTTTGAATTGAGACACGGCCAAAGAAACCTATACTTTCTGTGCAGATGGTCAAAACATTCCTTTCGTGTACGGATTTGTAGGTAGGTCTTATTCTGTACTGCAAGAATGAATGTCAAGTTTTCATGTCTCGTTTGAGTGGGCAAATTGAATTTTCAGTAACTGTTTATACAGTTTTGGATTTTGCGTTAATATTTTTCGTTGGTTAATATTTCCGTAACAGATATTGGAAATGGAAATATGTGCTCAGTAGAATCACATGTGTTTTATTAGTTAGCAACTTGAAAATAAATCCATAATGGTCTGGTAGATTGCATAGTTCAAATATTTACACTAGATACTTTAAGGGGAATGTCTACATTTAGTTCGTTATACCTGAAATGCTACAAACTCGAAAAATAGCCTGCCAATCTCATGGTAGCAAATTTAATAGTTTCACATTAGAAACCGCAATGCAATACATCACATGTATACCTACCGTTAAGTCATTCCTTCAAGTTTTCGATATTGTATACCAAGAGCTCTTAAATAACAAGAAAGAACAGTGTCAAGTTGTAATATAAATTGTGTGCAAGAAAGAATTAAGTTCCAATTGCATATTTTTGTTTCATTGAAATGTGAAAATATATTTGCTATTTTTTTTTTGCAAGAATTGTACATATTCTACCGCTGTTGTATTTTGTATATTTTACTATTGAAAATTGACAACAGCAGTGTCTACATCATACTGAAAATAAAAATCTCTTGACAACATTTCCCTGAATGTTCTCTGTGGTCCCATGATTCTATTTGCAGAACAAAAAATAAACTACAGTGTGATTATGTATTCCCTCCTCCTTTCACACCTTTCGATGTTACTGTCAAACTATTTGGCATAGTTTTATAGTAAAATGCACCTACCTGGAGCTGTTTTAAACATAAAGGTTCTGAAGCAAAGGAGTGACATCCTTGCCTGGTCTGACATTGCACATACATGTAAGGTTTTGACTGTGCAATGTTTGTCCCAGTACTAGAACTGTAGGACTTCATGTGCTGACCCTACTATTGTTAAAAACAATCAGCTGCAGAGTTTATTCTAGAATACTTGGATAATATCTTGTAAATTTGAGTACTAGATTATGATATAACTTTGTGGAAAAATTATCTGTTGCTGTGTTGGACAGCTTGAAACTTGTATCTTTAATGTGTGTGTTCCTTAAAAGTAACCAATAACTGTCCTCTGAAATGTGTTTTAAATAAACAATACACTGGGAACACACACAATAGCTAAGCAAAATAATCTGTATTTCTAACCTGCTGCAAAAATGTTCCAACGTCCATCAATTAGTATTGAAAGAAGCATGCTCACTGTTAACATATAAGTGTGTGCATATGTCTACATTTGGCGCAAGTCTTTAACTACCTAATGCATGTGTAGTGACAATGGGATTAAGAGTTTGTCATAAATACAAATTACAAACTCGTAATAACAATACGTAGGTAGTGCTTAACATATGGGCAATGTGGTCATTTGAGACAAGCTTAGATGAACAGGAAATGGGACATGAATTTGCAGAGTTCTATCGCAGCGCATATGTCAAGTGTTGTAGGAAAACCAATGGCCTTACTGGGAATCAAACCCAGATACCTTCTAAATATATGTTAACTGTTTTACAGCTGCACTAATTTGCTTTGTCTCATGTTAACTATGTAATACGACAAAAATATTTTGATGATTTTACAGAAAACTGTTTTGTTTAGACAGTTTTTTCTCTAATATTTTACAATTTAGAATGCCGAAACATCCTAAGCTTTTCTATGCATCATTTTTGGTACAGAAAATATAACAATGTATAAATACTGTGAAAAGAGAGTTGGTAATTAAAAAAATTGACAGTTAAATTTATTTAAAGAATGTTCTTTTCTGCTGTATTTTGAAATTGGCTGAACATTACCGTTACATGATTGCATATGAAGAAAGGGTTCCATTCAAGTTGTTGGCGTAGGAAACTTGAAACTAATCTTGTTTGTTGTACAAATATGGTATTTTGTGAGTTGTAGCGTAATATTAAATTTTCTTAAAAAAAAAAAAATATATATATATATATATATATATATATATATATATATATATATATATATATATATATATATATATATATATATATTTGTACCAATGAAAATTCTTGTTTATAAAAGTTAATGTTTAGATGAGACTTTTGTTGTTAGCATGTCAACCACATAGTATTTAATTTATTTTGAGGTTCTATGTGTCCTCGGATAGCTTCACATACTCTGTAGAGGTACACTTGAGGAAAGGGTAATGGAATCAACCACGGCCTGTATTGAGGAATCATCACCTGGAGTGAATTACAATAACCCTGGAAAACTGAACTCAGTAACCTTCAGGATGTGATGTGAAAATCCAATAACTGCTCCAACTCATTTTTTACTGCACCACCAATACAGTAGGGTCAGCTAGGGTGATTATTGTGAATTTGTTTCATTTTTGTTGTGTGACTTACTATGGAACTATAGGTAGTGGATTATACATATAAAAGGTTTGTCAGATAGTGTAAGCTGTTTTCATCTCCGTGTTAAGGGCCCGGTCTACAACAATTTTCATCATCATTATATTATTTTTTATGTGTACCAGATATTTTTTTTCTTATTTTAGACACAAAATGTGACTAAATTTGGCTCTAATGAAATTTTTTTCTCTCTTATAGTTTTCGCGTAATGGCTTGTTAAAGTCATATTTTACATGTTTCTGTTTGAACGACTACACTAATATCAACTGATATAACAAACTAAAAAAAATTCACAGTGGATAAAGACATTGCAGGCTACAATGACATCCTCATATAAAATTAGAGAATAAAAAACATTTGTATTTTTAAAACAATTATTAAATTTTTAAAATTTTTATTTTCAGTTTTAGAAGGTGTGGTGCATAAATCGGTGCACTAAATAAAAATGTCAAGTTTCTCAAAACAATTATGCAATTATCAGAACAGAACACTCGTAGACAACAAATTTTGCTAACTTTGTGAACAAAAACATTTTCCCAAGAGAGACATATGATGGGGAAAATTTCTGTCATTGCCATGTTTTACATCTGATAGCAGCGGGAGAGATTGTGCTTAGTGAATGTGTCAATCTAGAAAAATTTTTGCTTACAAAAATGGCAAAAAATTTTTCTCTAGGATTGTTCTATTCAAGTTTTTTCTACATTGGCTTCCAAAATCTTAGAAACTATAACCGATATTGACGTTATATATTAATGTATAATTATAAAAATGTCACGGTTGCTCACAACTGACCCCGTATTAGCCTGCTTTATTTTATTAACACTGTGTTGTTTCTTTTACTCTAAATAATTATTAGATTTGTTACATTACAACCATTCTGCTATTGTTTATGTACAGTTACTAACACACTCACTGTTTCCTGTGTAGCAGTACAGGTGATGTTCATGCCACCTGCATACATTGTACCACTGACTTGAAGTGGGTTCAGTGATGGCAAAATCTGATAACCACCTGTGAAGTGTTGGGGGGCATACATAAATAAGTCCAGCTAACAATAGGATAAAAATATGTACATTAATAGAACTAACTCTAAGTCTTTCAGTACAATTCATTTACTCTACCTAGGTTATGGCTTGCATACCCTTTCAAAATAACCTGTTAACTTATTGCCATGTAAGGGAAATACTTTTAAGAAACTATAGGTCTACGTAAATTATATTTTTTAATACTGGATACATATTTACACTTTTTTGCGATCACTGAACACACCACATCCTCTCACCTCACCATTACATATCGCAAAGCAATACCACAATCAATTACAGCAGCTTAGCTAAACATTTCGTTCCAAGATCCACTGCTGTTATGAGTGTACGGCAGGCTTAGTCCTACTTGAATTTTTAAAAGTCAATGGTTAATTCATAAAGTGCACTGGAGCTCATTATGGTTGCTGATCAGCCAGCAGCGTTGAACCTCCACTGCAGCAATGTGCGCGTGCCCCTAAAGGCGCTAAATGTTTGGTAGAGTAGAGTACTGAAGGAAGTTAACCCTGAAGTAATGGAAAAGGCATATAATACAATGGTTAGACCAATATTAAAATATGCAGCAGCGGTCTGGGACCCCTATGTAGAGCAGGAGATACAGGAGCCAGAAGGGGTGCAGAGGTGGGCAGCGCAGTGGGTGAAAGGCAGGCGGAGAAGAGTGGGGCAGGATGGAAACGATGAAAGATACTTCAGGCCTTCATTAATGATGGAGATGGGTTGGCATTCCCTAAAGGAAAGAAGAAAGGTGGAGAGAGTGGTCAGAATGTATAGGGTGGTGAATGGAGGGGGATGGGGTGAGTTAGCCTAAATACAAATTTATTTAAAGGTGTGTACAGAGATACGTAAAAACAGTGGTTGGATTCAAAGAACTTGGCGAAGGAGAAAGCAGGGAGGGCAGTCTGTATTAATGAGAACAGTTAGGTAGTGGATTGTGTTGCAGGAAGATTTGGTGACAGGTAGGTATGTGTGGAAGTTCACGAAGCACTTGTTGAGGGAAAACTATTGAGAGGTTAAGTAGTTGTCTGCAGGCGTCAGCCCAATTGCAAGGTTATTATTTGACGCGGCCGGGATCACGGGTGGTGTTGGCTGTGGTAAATTTAAAGTAGATGGAACTATAATGGGCGCCAGCTAACCAGTCACTCGGGTTAGCACGAGACTCTCTGGGCTGGAAGGGCGTGCATTCGGGGCGAAGCCCCGTCCCGTGATGGCCTGTCGGAGGTGGAGTGGGGTCACTAGAGACCGTACGTGGCCACGTGGCACGCTAAGGCCAGCATGGTTAATGTCATGCAATTTTGAAGAGTTTGTTAGCAGCAAGATATAATAGATTACTCATTAATACATAATATACAGTCACAGGTCGTGAAGGGTGCATCCGGCACCTAGATGTTGACGGATTAGGCCGTCGCCTGATGTTCCCCCGGGAACGGAGTAAAAATAATGTTATTCACAAAATCTAGTTCACCAACACGAGGTTTATTGGAAACACGTTAACGTGGGATGAAATGGATCCTTAAGCGGGGTCGGACCTATAGCCGTCCGATAGCTGAAACTGAGAAGGAGGCTGCGGTGAGCGCGTGGAAATTATATAAGCCGAAAGTAAGCGTGGCGGGCGGAGTCTCCCACGCAAGCGGTGTCTCAGGGGCACGGAAGCAAGAAAGAGTTCTGGAGGTTTAACTTTACGCTATGAAATTACCTGGATGGATAATACACAACGCTGATGTCCCCCGAGACTCGGCACTGTACCGCGACGCGACCGCTCTGAATGCCCGTTGGAAGAAGACTGAGGAATCGCCCGGCTTCCGCTTGGGTCGCTGGCCTCGGCGGAAGCGGGACGCGTTCTCAAAGATGAGGGGGTGAAATGGTCACATATATGTTACAGTGTACAAGATTCCAGTTGGTCAGGTCAATGATCACAGTCCTGCTGAAAGGCACATACACAGGAACCCTAATATAC
>PNEQ01066580.1:0-11050 GCA_003012365.1 Medauroidea extradentata | reverse complement strand
TTCCGTCCAGTCTAAAATACGGGTCCAGAACCCAGCCAAAACATATACACGCGCCCCGCCGCCGGTTCAATGATTTGCAACTAGTCAGTCGGGGTGCACTTGTTTTACGATACACCCAACGAGTTATGGGAACTCAGGTTCCCGGTCTCGTGACTGCACGGCCATCTGATGGCATATGAGAACTCGGCGGCGGCGGCGTCTAGTAGGCCTGCCTCCGTCCTCGTAACTGGAAACTGGAATAGGAAAAACGAATCCTTGGCCGAAGATTGCCGAAGTTGCCCATCTCCGACAGACAACTTGCCAACGAAAAATATATGTTACTATGAAAGACAACGAAATTAAATTATACTTCTATAATAACACATGCCATTAAAATAATATGTTTTATTTACTATGCTGAAAAGATGAATGTAATATTGAAAATTATGTTTTAAACATGGCAATTATGAAACATCTCTCAATATTATTAATTATACGTGCTGTGACGTTGGTATTAGTGAGGGGTCTTCGGCGAAAATTAGGCTCTCGTAGTTAAACATTGTAGTTAGGACACACACTATGCTCCCTGAGGAGGCCAGCATATGTTTCGTTCTAGCCGTTCCAGAATATTTACGTCGAACCAAGGTTTGTCGGCGGGTTATCTCGGGGATATCCCGTTTCCCCCGCCCTCTCATTCCGGCGCTGCTTCATACCGCCTCATGTCACCCCTCGCCAGCGCTAAAGACCTAGATGTTAAGTGCCGACCAATATCTCTCACATCCTACATATCGAAACTAATCTGAATGTTAAAAATGTTAGAAAATGCATATTGTTCTTGTAGTTTTTTTAATGGCTATTTAAAAACTGGACCGCCACTATGTCTACGTAGTTGAGTGGAACGCCTGTTTATGATGCGAGGGGATGTTTGATGAGTTCATGTTTAAAATAAAACAAATTTTAGCTTCCGAATATTTTTTTGCATAATGCGAGTGCGTACGTGTAAAGAACAACATAAATGCAGCAAGTGAAATACGTAATAACAATATAACAGTTCGCAAAAGGTAGATAGATACGCCCTTAACGTCTAGTCGACAGCGAAGTCGTTAGACAAAATCATTGGCAGAAACCGTCAGAAAAAAGTGGGAATCAGCCATGGTCTATGTTAAGGAACCATCCCAGCATTCGCCAGGAGTGATTTCGGGAGAACTTAGTAATCGAGATAGCAGGACTGGGAATCGAACCTGGATGCGTATCCAGTGAGGTATCATTGCACCACATTGGGTGAAATAACCTCTGTTGGAAGGTGCTCAGCGAAATACATAGCTTAACAGGGCCCTTAATAAGAGCAGTGAGTTGTCAAAATTAAATCGTGACTGTGACTGCCAGTTTGCATGTGATGCAGTGTTGTGTTATTGGCAACGTTGTGCCGATTTTAATTGGCCTTGGCTCCTAGCACTGGGACACGTCTTTGTATCGTTTGCCAAGAAAACGAGCTTCTGACATCATGACTAAACGATGCTGGCAGATGAAAATATTGCCTTTCGTTGCCAGTGCATTCACAACTTAAGCGTTAATAGAATTCGCGTTAATGGGAGTTATGAATAGAAACACATTCTTCTTTTGATAATTTGCTGATCTCTGGGGAACTCAGATAGAAATGTTAGGTCTTACGTGGAGACTTCTGTGCTTGCACATGTTCAATGGCCACAGAGTAACTAAGCGAAATGTCGTGGCGAATGCAGTAACTTCAAGTGAGCAGTAACGTCTCTTCGACATTGAGGTCATTAGCTCATTAGTAGTGGTACGTGACTTTCACGGATATATTGTAGGAGTGGTTGAACGCCAATACCATATACTTGACTGTAACTTCTGTGATTGGACGATGGTTGTCTCGACACACATTTGACTAAAGCAAGCCGGTAGTAAGTAAGTAAATAATTCACAGCGCTATCATGTGCTGCCCGCTTGTACAGTTGGAAGCCAATGGATACTCGGTTTTGGCCAGAGCGTGTATAGGACGGAGAAATCTAGACTGCTGCCAGATGAATATGCGAAATTCACGCACCTCTAGTCATTAGAGACGGCGAGAGACAGTTCTACGCAAGATCAGGAACTGGGAGAGGAATTGGCCATGGCTTTTATTGAGGGACCGTCCCAGCATTATCCTGAATATATTTCTGGAAGTACCGGGAATCCTATATCAGAACAGCCGGAGCCGGGAATGAAAGTCGGTCGGATCATCCCGAAATTGAGTCCAACGTGTAACCGTTGAGCCAAATCGCCTGAGGTTAGACTACACCGATCACGACTCGTTATTGTTAGAGACGGGAAAAATTCGCGGGTTCACTGACGTGTACGCTATCTTCCAAGAATATTTGTGAAATCGTGCAGACAGCAGCTGTTTATTAGCTGCTCGCTCACAGTCAAATGGGTCTATATTCAGCTATAGTTTTATTATTAGCTCGGCTACTTCCAGGAAGTGTCGAGTAAGTCAACGGCCAATTATGAACGTGATACAGACCTATAGTTGCTGGAACTCTAGATTGACCCTAAAAGGAAACGCGAATCTTTCAGGTCTCTAATTATTGCGTTTTCGTCTGCAGTTTCATTTTTGGCATTTTAACTTTCCGTCATGTAGGGGTTGCCCGCGGTTTAAATGGAAAAGAAACGCATATTTGACAACGGTATTCCAGTCCAGCTAAGTTTCCGACTGCTTCGCTCCGGTGAAAGAGATCTCGGTTGGTGGGTCCCGGGTTTGATTCCCGGCCGGGGGGGTTAGTAATTATTAGAGAAGGTGATTTATCGCGGGTAAAGTTGACTGTTTGCTAGGCTTCAATGTAATGTATTCGTTTCTGACGCTTTTATATCGTTACTGGCGAGTCCCTATTTGATTGGGCCAATGATAACTCTTGTGCGCTACTACTGGACGTCTGTGACTCGTCTGTAAACAGCTAGACTGTGCCACATAACCGTCGGCCAATAATACATGACGCAGGACGATACACTGATTTACAGAATACTCTGGCAGAAAACATCCTCGCGATAAATCACCTTCTCTAGTTATTATAGTTGCCTCTCTGGGTTCAGGACTGGGTGTTATGTTGTCCCATAATCCCACCAATACTACGGAAGACAGTGGCGAACCAACGCAGATTCACCTCGCTTAGTCAACCACGGAGGACGTCTTGCTTTCCATAACATACATCTAAACAACAGCGGGATTCTTATTAGCTCAGTCAAATAGGGTAATACCTCCATGTACAAGCCAAAAACCGTTAATCTTTTGATATGCTGAACGCGCATTGAAGCCTAGTAAACAGTCAAGTTTTCCCGCGATAAATCATCTTCTCTATTTATTACTAATGTGTTTAGTTGCATATACGGGACTGCTGGAGAATGTTGTTGATTCGTAGAAAACCGGTAGTTGATAGCAGGCTCCCTTCGACAACAGACGCGACATTTCGGGAAGTGGAACCAGTTTCCGTGAGTTTTCAGCGACTCAACAATATTCGCTTGGAATGGCGTGTGTCTAGCAAACCACAGCAGTTTATAATATAACCCCATTGCAAAAGAGGCCGCGGTGGCCGAATGGTCTGACCATTCGCCTTTCACCAATGTGATCCAGGTTCGATTCCCGACGGGGTCGATCACGGGATTTTCGCATGTGGGAATCGTGCCGTACGATGCCGTTGGTCGGCGGGTATTCTTGGGACGCTTCCATTAAGGCGGCCGTCTACCCCACGCTTCAAATGCGTTGCAGTGTGTTCGTAAACAGGTTTTTTCTACGAAAATATTCCACGTGTACCCACTGTACCAACGCACGAAAATAAAACTAACTTCAAACAAGGTCGGAACCTCTTTGTTAAGACGCCAAGCTCATTAAAAACACTGTTTCTAAGTCCTCCAACATGGCTAAAACGGCCTTTTTAGACTGCCGTATTTCAAAATGTACTAATCGGAAGTATGTGAAACTCAGATTGCGACCTGCACTGAACTTAGTTGCAAACTTTCCACCAATAAAATTATATAGTAAAAACGGTTCGGCGGGAAGCTTGCACGCTAGTTCAACGCTTGGCTCGTTGAGGCGACGCGGCACATGATGTGCGCTTCAAGGTCGACCTTACTGCTCCGTTGTTTTTTTTAGCCTCTCACGCGCGGTAGGCGGCGGGCGCCCTTACGTAAACCGAAATCGTTCGAAATCTCACGTCTCGTCGACTGAAATCGCGAAATTTCTGGGTGTATAATCATGATGTAATTTTATAGCGCAAATATTTTTGCATAGGTAGTTCTCATTTACGTAACCGAAGTTAATGTTATATTCGTATTAACTATGGTTTCATCCTTCATTGTACTTGTAGAGTATATTTGCGAAGGGGGAGACAGGGGCGAAAGTCAACTTTGCCCGACATACAAGATGATATAGAATGTAAGGGATGTCCTCGGCGGCGTGCAGTGGGAGGCAGGCAGGCAGGCGCAATGCTGCAGTGTGTGACTCCCCTAGGGCGAACCTCTGTCTGGCTGTGGGCGCACTGCGGCACCGGCGCCGCGGTGTCCCGAGATCGATGCCCTCTGGAAGCCCGCCCTTGTCGCCGTGATTCTAGTTTGTTCTCCGTGCCCCAACCCTCGTAGATCCTGTTGTACTGACTGGCCAGCTGGGATACCTTGTTTTGTGTTTCTGCAGGCAAACTCGTCTTCTACCTCAGATACTCGTGGGCCAGAAAAAAAAAACAGTAAATTATAGATCGAATATTAAATTATTTTAGAGGCCGCGATTGGCGTAGTGACTAGGGCACTCGCTTCCCACGAAGGCGATCTGGGTTCGATTCCCGGTGGGGTCGGACACCAGATTTTCGCATGTGGGAATCGTGCCGGACGATGTCGCTGGCCTGTGGGTATTCTCGGGAGCTCCCGTTCCTCCTACTCCTTCATTCCGGTGCTGTTCCATACTCACCTCATGTCACCCATCACCAGCTCTAAAGTGCTGGCCAATATATCTTTACTTGAATTATTTAATTGAACTTCATTTTGGTTAAACATACAAAAACTAATCGTTGTATATACAGATTGCATTGGATGAACTAACATTTAAGAAATTGCCTTTGAATTATTATTTTTTAAATTGATTTCTTACATTTAATTAGCGGACCGGTAAAAAAATTTCTCTCTGAGGGCTGCCTATCCTACCGTATATGACAGACATGACTTGACACAATGACTGAAACTGCGGAAGGAGATGTCCATGCCATTTGTTAGTTAACTATCCCATCATTCACGCGGAGTGATTTCTGGAAACCATGGTCAACCGTTATCAGGAAGGCCGGAGCCGGTAATCGAACCCTGGTCTTTCCGAATGTGAGTCCAACGTGTTATAGGTGGTTGTTCGCGATAAGGTAAGGCTTTTTGAAGATCACCTTGTCTAGAATAATGATTAAAAGAATTATTTATTGTGAACTTAGAGGTTGACTTTTGTGTACGGTACAATATATATATACATATATATATATATATCATGGGTTAAATGTTACTTCTAGATAATTAGGTAGCTGGTGATATCTAATTGTAACAGTTAAAATTGTTTTTGCCGTACACATAGGTATTAGTATAAATGCAAATTTGTGTTGCAACACTACGCCTTTATTAACACGTGTGAATATATTCAAGTCGATAGGAACAATCGTAAGGTTAGTGTAGACTTTTGCAGATAACTAAACTTGGAAAAAAAAAAAAAAAAACTAGTTCTTGTACTAAGCAGACGATATACACTTTGATTATTTCTTGCGTAGCTTTATGTTTAAAAAGTGGCAGGAAAGTACACATTATCTGATAGGAAAGAAGTAACTACCTCGCACCCTCAAACTCATACACAGTTGCACAACCCGTTCAGAAAGACAAACGGGTTCTTCTATACAAATGTCGTAGCAACTGTAAACTCAAAATAAGTAACAAATTCCCTTTAAACAACGTGCTACAGTTTCATCAATCGGTTGGAAAAACAATTGGATGACTTTTACATAAACGGATCCAAGCAACCAGTCTTTTAAATTAAGAAAACTGCTTGCAAAGTTAAGTTAATTCTGTGGTGGTTGGTTCATTATATTTCAGAAGGTAGTGCAGGGAACATGGCGCTTAGTTCTAGTAATATAAGCAGAATTTACAGGTGTCTTATGTACTTCGTGTATATAACCAATAAATTGTAAAGACTGTCACTTGCTTCCTGTTATGTAAAATCGGTTCAATTTTATTCCTGCTATGTCCGCGTATTTGGCTATGATGATAAGGAAGTTACGCAAGACCGTACACATATAGGTATTTCGGAATAACTTGAGCATTCATGAATCTCTTGTTACGGTTTTCGTTTCAGATAAATTACAGTTTCCTGACACTTTTTTTTTAAAAATAAAACTACTCATGTAACAATCAAAGTGGAAACATTGTACTGTACTCAAAAGGTACATATGAGGTCACAAGAAATATTACGTTTATAACTATTATTCTAAAGAAGGTGATAGTCAACAGGGCTTGCTTTATCGCCAACAACCTATAGCAAAGTTACCGTACAAGTACGTACGAGATCGTACGGTTGGCGACGGAATGAATGAGAACGGCTGAAGACATATGGTCAGAACTCGACCGATTTCCCCGAAGCAGCCCCCCCCCCCCCTAGCAGTAGTTGCGGACGCGCGTCACTCGCCAACTGTTGCCAACTGCTGGGGCCTACGCTACAAACATTCCCGCTGACGCCACGACCTCCCGCGTACACGCTACACATCTCCCCCTCCTTTCCCCTCGTCAGGGCCTTAGTTCTTTACAGTGATGCGAGTGAAGGTGGTAGAATTGAACTTTGCCGCATTTTATTGGTATAAGGCCGTTGACGAAAAAGTGAGCACTGCGTAAAGTTTTCTTTCAGCCGTTTTGCAGCCATCTTTACTTTGTTTAACACGGAAACTTCCATATAACTAACAACCAGTGTAAATGTTTCAACACACTCAAACGTTAACATATAATGGGCCAATAACATATACATTTCATTAACTTAATCACAACTTCTGCTGAGTGCTCACTTTACAGTGAACAGCCTATATAGGCGGTTTACTTCTCAACACTTAAGAAATGTATTTATTGGGGCTATAGAAATTGCCATACAAAAATTTTAAAATTTCAACAATTTTTTTAAAAATTCAAAACTATATTTATTGTTTTGTTTTATATGTGTCAAATCATAGCCTACAACATTGTTATACATTGTGAATTGTTTCAGTTTGGTATGTCAGTTGGTTTTAGTGGCGTGCATAAAACCGTAAAGTGCAAGTTTTGACGTTTACGACTCATTACGCAAAAACTATTAGAGATACAAACATTTCCTAAGAGGAAGATTTAGTCACAATTTATGTCTAAAATAAGAAAAAAAAATCTTGTACAAATATAAAAATAGTAAAAGACGTTGAAAACTGAGCTGACCGCCTCCTTAAGAGTTGTGAAATGTTTGCACTAGTTTTTAGTGTAACGGAAGTTTTCGTATTTTAAATAGTAAAAAATGGAGGCATAATGGCTCGCAGAAAATTGTAATCAGTGATTAGTTTATCCTGAACAGCCTATATGCTCCTAGCCTGAACTGTTTGCGCATTAGTGTCTCAGAAGCGACAGGGCAGTAAGGGCGACGTAGATGCGCGCATCAAATGCCGCATCGCCACAACGAACCAAGCACTGAACTATGTAAGAAGAGTCCCGCCGAACCGTGTTTTACTATTGAGGCTTAAGGGCGCAGTCTACCGCAATTTTCATCATCATTATTTCATTTTTTATTTGTACTACATATTTTTTTCTTATTTTAGACACAAAATTTGATTAAATTTGGCTCTTATGAATATTTTGTATCTCTCATAGTTTTCCCGTAATGGCTTGTTAAAGTCATATTTTGCATGTTTCCGTTTTAACGACCACACTAAAACCAACTGACATACCAAACTGAAAAAAATCACAGTGGATAAAGACATTGCAGGCTACAATGACATGCTCATAAAATTAAAGAATAAAAATTATTCGTATTTAAAAAAAATATATTGAATTTTTAAAATTTTTATTTTCAGTTTCAGCATTTTTTTTTAAAAATTCAAATAATAGGCGTGATGATACGGTATAATTTTACTGGCGGAAAGTCTATAGCAAAGTTCAGTGCAAGATTCTGAGTTTCGCGTAGGCTACATTCTGTTAGTACAGTATGAAATGCGGCTGTCTGTCTGAAAAAAGCCGTTTGTAGCTATGTTGGTAGGCTTAGAAACAGTTTTTTTTTTTTAATGTTCATGGTACCTTAAGGCGCCCGTCTACCTGCCTCTCAAACTGCGTTGCAGTGTGTTTGAAATACATGTTTTATGAACAAACTATTCCACGTGTGCTGACGCGGGATTCGCACGAAAAGAAATAACATTTCAGACCAGGGCGGAATACAACTTTCAACACATCTCGTGTTTCGCAAACAGCATTTTTAAGACCTTCAACGTGGCCGAAAACGGCATTTTCAGACTGCCGTGCCTCACAGTATTGTGGACGAATGTTTGCGAAACTAGTATAGAACCCTGCGTTTCCACTAAAAAAATTACAACGTCGCCGCTTAGTCCCATAGGTATACGCAGCACGACGAAAACACTACGCTCCGGTTGAGAGCCCCTTGCGCGTAACAGCGATGAGGCACTTGATGCGCGTTCCAGTGTCGTCCTTATCGCTCCCTCGCTTCTTAGCCTCCAACGCGGAAAATAGCTCTAGGTAGACGAGCGTCTTGACAATGAAATCTCGTACTTGTCCCCAGTGTTTTTTTTGTATATTATCACAATGAGTGCATTAGAAATATTTTGGTAAAACAAACGTATTTCTCTCTACATTACAACGCATTTGAAGTTCGATGCAGGCCGCACCCTTATGGGCGCATAATGCAGGATTTTTCATTACCATGTTTTTATTTTTTATTTATACCAGATATTTTTTTTTTCTTATTTTAGATACAACATGTGACTAAATTTGGCTCTTACGAAATTTTTTTATCTCTTATAGTTTTCGCGTAATGGCTTGTTAAAATTAAAATTTGCGTATTTCCGTTGTAAGGTCTACACTAAATAACTGACATACCAAACTGAAAAAAATTCACAGTGGATAAAGGCATTGCAGGCTACAACATCATGTACATACATACAAAGAATAAAATTTGTTTGTGTGTAAACAAAAATGCTGAAATTTAAAATATAGTTTTGAAAAATTCAGTGTATTTTTTTAAAAAACAAAATATTTTATTTTGTGGTTTAACATAGCTGAAAATGTAGCATACAGCGTTGTTATTCGCTGCGAATTTTTCCAATTTTGTAAATGAGTTGGTTTTAGTGTCGTCCTTAAAACGAAACAGGCAAATATTGGCTTTAACGAGCCATTAGGCAAAACTATGCGAGATTAAAAAATTTTCATAAGAGAAAAATTTAGTCTCATTTTGTGTCCAAAACAAGAAAATAAATAACTGGTACAAATATAAAAATATAAACATGGTGAATTCCTTCCGGCCTTTAATTACGAGAAAATGGATGTACGTACCGGTTTGGACAGTAATTGTGGGATTGTTTAAATCCAGCAATTCACACGGTCGATCTACCGGCTTAGAGCGGAAACGTTTATATCTCGAATCAAATGAAAAAATTAGCAAATAACGTGAGGTGATTTGATTTTAAGATTATATCTAAAATAACCGTGATAGTCGATGTAGTGTTTGTTTATGTTTTAATTTATTTTACTTCCAAAAATATAGTTTACAGATTGATTTCAGACGAAAGCCAGCGACTACGGGAACTAAGTGGCAAAAACATGTGTGGTTGACATCTCTGAGGCGTCACGTTTAGGCTGCGATGTTCCGGTTTTTAATTATGGCGTACTCATTACTACGCGAGCTTTTTAATTGTTTAATTAAACACACGTGCCGTCCTGTAATTTTGCCTTACTTAAGAGGTAAGTTGTTAAGCCTAAATATATTTTTAAAAATAAGGGAGAAAATATTATCGTAATTGTGGTCGCAGCGTGCCTGAAATTAAAGTTCGTTATCACCAGCAGGAATTAATTGTTACTTTATTTATCGCATTTTTTAAAAATTTAAGTCGGAAATTGCAACATCGTACCCCACATCTGAACTATCGATTCGTGATTACGTTGCAGCTAGACGCAAATATTACTATGTATCAGTTGGACGGTGTTATATAGGCTACATCAGTACACTAGGCGCCAATCGTAAAGTAACAGTGAAACATGATAAAACTTCTTCAGATATTAAACTGTCTTAAAATTTGTTTAGTTTTGCAAAGAGATTTTGGTCAGCGCTTTATATCGAGGTCTTTAACGCAGGTGAGGTGTGACATGAGGTGAGTATGGAGCGGCGCCGAAATGAAAGGGCGGGGGAAACGGGAATCCCTGAGAATAACCGACAGCACGATTCTCACATGCGATAATCCGGGGACCGACCCCGCAGGGACTCGAACCCTGATTGCCTTGGTGGGAGACGAATTGTCTGACCAGGATGTAGGATTAAAATAATCTTTGTAGAACTGACTCAAGCTGAATAATATGTTATAAATTTGTTTCGAATGCCACATAGTCGAGCAATGCATAAGATTGTGTCTCAGTTGTCTGTGCGACTGATTGCAACATACTTAACGTCAGTAGTTTGACTTTCATGCCTCTCCCGAATAGCGAAAGAGCTATTTCGGCCATTTCGACAGTTTTCTTCTCTGAATTAAAACTAAATATAAATAAAAAAAATTATAGTGTATTTAAATTTTCTTAAGATAATATAAATAATAATAATAACTCAAGTACGCTATACTGAATTGTGTTACACGACCGTTTAGTTAAGGCTTCAGTCTACCCCTTGTGTACCAGGTGAAAAACAGTCATTTGGCTAACCATTTTACCATAAATGTACTATAAATACGACGACCAAACTTTGCCAGATACATCTTAAGACATAGTTTATCCTATGCTGAAACTCAAAATTTTCAATTTGTTTACTATTATCTTAGATTTTGATAGTGAAACCACCTCAATT